>SJOL01006417.1:610933-677123 GCA_004794785.1 Opisthorchis felineus | reverse complement strand
CCTGAGAAGTCTGCACGGCAAAAGTTTCGAATCCACGTTTGAGGTTCGGGATTTCTGGCCCAGTAGCAGATGAAATCAAAGGTCAGCACACAGTGGTCACTATGTCCTATGGTCACTAGTGGAGCGTTAATTGCCACCTGATCGAGGAGGTTTCTTTCGTTGGTGATGACTAAATTCAAGAGGGATGGTTGTTGGTCTGCGCGGTATCTGGTGGGTGCAACGACATGTTGAGCCCAAGCGCTCTGTTGAACGACTTTGGTGAGCGCCGCTGAAAAAGGTCCACTTGATCCGACGCGCTGGAGCTTCATCCGGGAGGCCTTTGGAGCGTTGAAGTCACTACCAGCAAGAGGTGAGTGAAGTGGTAGCTGAAGGAGAGTTGCTCAAGTGTTCGTATGAGGACTTGGTCATCTTCCGGAGGGCTCGAGAGGCAACGGTAGACCACACCGAGAAGGAGATAATCTGACCCGCGCAGCGAGTCAGGTTATGGGGTCGAACGACCAAATAGGAATGGAACGCGGCAATTCATGTGTAAACAACAACAGTACGCCTAAATAAAACGCGATAGAGTGGTGTAGCAAAAGAATGCGTGATGTTAGTAGATGACCCCGATTTGAGTGGACTGAATAGCGGGAATTCCCAGGCAAATGAAACCGCTACGCGTCAGCTGGCTAGCCTTGTCCTGCGACACCCTATCCACACCAGAAATAGGTAATTCTGTAGTCGCTCAACCTACTGCAGTCTGATGCCTGCATTTAGCTCTAGGGTCTAGTCCTGGATGAATTAGCTCTCCAGTCTCTCGCCAAATCCGCCCCTCACCACAATACGACGTCTTTCATACTTGCCAATTTTAGAGCTTCCTTGCTGTCCCTGGACCTCAAATGTGCAAGAAATTACAAACTTACCTACCAAGACCTAGCCGACAGCATTGCAGCACTCATCCAGCGATTCACCAAGCCTGGGGCCACGTGCAGCGCTCTGCCCACCCGAAAGCATTGCGAAGGGTGATTTCCACTGCATAACATTCAAAACTGATGTTATAGTAAAGGCGCGAATTATTTTGTGGGGACTGATTCTACCCTGACAGCTTCAAACAAATAGCTGTGGGCTTTATCTCCCTAGGAGTGGACACCCATACTAGCCCACGTTTGAGGGTGTTCGCTGTTTATTTAGGGGTGACACATACACCTTCCGCATATAAATGGTCAAATTTGCCTAAGCCACAGGACCCAATCCCTCCCCTTATTCCAGCTGCGCCACATTTGTTGTCAATAGCTGAAGTCCCGTAACTCCCAGCCTTCTTATTTAAAAGAGGTCGGGTCCTGAGACGCCACACCAGAAGGGGACTGCTATCGAAGCAACTGCTGGTTCGCCCTTCCCCGCAGCGGTCTCGGTCACACACCCTAGCTTCCTTAGCTCCAGTGGATCTCCCGCGCTGACTCCAATTTATGGCAGGCTGTGTAACACGGCCGCCCCCCACAGTTGTCAAAATTTGCTAAACTACCCACCACAATCCCGAAAGACCCCTTTAGCCTCAAAATTTTTTGCTCCTTTGGGCAAATCTTGACTCGCCTTTGCATGATATGCATTGTATCTGCTTTCGACACTCGACTGGCTATAATTTTCTATCCCGTGGGCAGCTTTTTAGGTCCGAAAATGGCCGCGTTCCTAGTCAGATCCCCCTTTTATGGCGACCGAAGAATTCCAGGAAATGACCCGCATCAAGGCAGTTGCACCGGTCTGTATGGATTCAACCAGTGTAACGGTTTTAAGAAGCCGAATACAAATGTGTCAACGTACACCAGTGAAAAAAACTGAGTACTACCTGTTTGAGGTTCAGATACCCACCACCGCAGCTAACCGAAGATAGGGCTGGGGACCGCCAAACGACACTAATGGGTGTATCTCCAAACTTGTACGAAACCTACCATCAGAGGTATGATGGGTTTGTTGCAGGTTGAACTTGGCGGTGAAAAGCTCAATTGAGGGGAATGCCAAACCGTCGGAATATACCTACCACCTGATGAGTAATTGTTAATCGTGTAAAACAATGACTGGGACAATGAGACAGGTGGCACGACTATCTCTGTGATTAAGGCGGTTGATCTGAACTCAGACTGAAAACCGTTGCTAACTTTGGGCATGCGATTCATGCACAAGCCAGCATTCTCATTGGTTAGTTGTGCACAAGCCGGGAAGCGCGCGCGTTCAAACTGCATTTGCATAAGCCAACCTTATACAGTTGAGTTAACGGCCACTCGCACAAAAACTGTGAGTGGAGTTGATGGGATGGGGAATTTCGCAAATGTGTCTCAGTAGTATAATGCAAATTGAAACTGGGTGGACGCACCGGTCGACTTCTGGAGGGAGGTCAGGTGTAAAAGTCATTTGAGGGAGGCAACAACACTACTGCATGGGGCAGAATAAGCACTGTAATTAAAATGGATGAATTTGTGGGCGGGGCAAAAATTGAATTTGCGGCGGAACACCTAGATGATTAACTCCGAGGAAAAGGTTCAGCAGTTTAGAACAAACTCATCGGAAGCGATTAGGATTAGGTAAACAATTTGTTCGCTGTGGCAAGTAAAAGACCGGGAAGGCGAGAAGGAGCAGTCGAAAGTGGGAAGGGAATACTTGTAAGCGCGCCTTCAGATTTGGTATGGCAGTGCCATGTCTTCATTGAACTTACGTACGTCTGTTTCTGGATGGCCATAGTACGGTCGTCAAGGTTGCGGTAGTCGGATGGGGGATGTCGATTATGCAAACGATGCTGAGGTTTTGTACCGCAGTGCCGTGAACGCGGGAGAGTGAGGGTCTCAGACTCGAAGACATTCAGGGATGAGAGGGTCTGAGACTTGCTTCAGCTTTTGAGGAATTTGCGGAAACGATCTGACTTGGGACCGACCGTTTTGATTTGAGGGTCCTTAAGGACTGTACTTAAGTGCTGGGAAAATGTGGTCTCAGAAGCAGCCGGGTGAGACTCCTTGGTGATGGACTGTGTCAACCCTAAGGAAGCTCTGGCAACAAAGATTGACACACCGACGGGCAATCAAATTCCATCAAGTGGTTTCGGTCGACCAGGCTAACATCACTCCGCAACCCAACGGGCTCTTTGATAAATCTACACGATTGGCCGGGCCGTCACTTGTATAGGTTTTGGATTTGGTTATGTACCGGCCAGTGGTATCGACGGTTTACCCAGTTAATTTCGGACTGGCTCCATCAAACTGATATAAGGTGTTCCTACCGGATTGTTTCACCTCACTAGGGGAGCGGAGAGGTCGCTTGCGTTCAGAGGTGATAGAAACGACATTAATTTGTGCAGTAGATCAGACTTCGGAATAAATTGGTCGCGACTTGGACGCAACAGTCTGTCGGTGTTCACGACCACTCTTAGGTGAACCACCGTCTCAAAACTTCACAAAATATGGGTGATTAGTAACTATTATTTGGATAACTTCATCATCCAAAATCATCCACTGACGTGGATGAATTTGAACGTAGTAATCTGTAAGGAGGCCAGTGGCCCTTAGTTGAACAATGAACATATTTACGAAGAAAGCCTCTCCAATCACTTGCGTTACTAGTATCAGTGTCTCAGGTAGCGGCGGTTGCTTGCTCAGCTTTCTATGACCCGAGTAATTTTGGAAGGAGAACGGACAGCGTGTGACTGTTTGCTTATTCGGTGCCTAATGTTACAGATAATTGTGGTTAGGTGACAAAACAGCTCTCTTCCTTTAGTAGGTTGGACATGAGGAAAATGTCCGCCTGGTTAGACTACTCCCATGTGTGGGCTTTTCAGTGCACACTTAGCAATGAATCCCGGTGGTGGACAAGCAGTCCTGCTTGCATCAACATGCTTCCAAATTATCCAGACGGAACACAATATTCGTAAGGCTATTGAGAAGTCCTCTGCGACCCGCAACCGGTTACATCCCACTCGTGGACCATCAACTAGACACAGTCCTCAAATTTCCATCAATCTTGCTTTCTACGTAAACTGATTTTTGGCACACTTCGCGAGAAATATTCACTTACAAGCTAATTTGGCTGAAACGAGAGACTCACATGAGCCTTAGAGGCACAGTTAGTTAAGAACTATCATAAACTGGCATACATTTGGCATTCTGTTGGGTCTCCCGTCCGAACAAACATAGTCCGCAGATGAGTAAAATTCGCTAGTTCACAACTTAGTTAAGGCAGCCTCATTTGATAGAATCGTTTTGGCTCAAAAGGGTCCAGCGATGATGAATATTTTGCCGTATGTCATGGGATGTACCTTTCGTACTGGGCTTAAACAGTTATAACCGGGTGGACCAACAATGAAAAGAAGCAAAGAACAAATGGAGGCTGCACTGGACAAGATGATCACAAAAAACAAATCTACTAGCCCTGATGTATGAAAATGCGACTTCAATAGGCGGACCACTCAAGAAAGTATGAAAAATGATAAAAATTTGTCAAAAGCAATCCACGAAAGTAAATAAGCAGTAATTTAAACTAAACTGCCCATCTACCTACGACCGAATGTTTTTCGAGTGTTATACTTGGGTACATTCTCAGCAAGGAAAAGCCAACGGGATAGAAGAAGGCTGAAAAACAGCAGAACACACACACAAGAACAACCGTTTTCCTAAAACAAACAAGCGACTGTCATAAAAATTTATCCCAAATATTTCTTTGTAGGCTTTTTCAATTTCCAAGGGGGGATCTACTCTTTAGAAGGGCCTCAAGTGAATGAAGCAGCGGCTGAACTCACCAAACAAATGAACCACTACGTTTCCAATCAAACGAGACCATTTAAGGAATGCTCAGAGATTTCCTCTGTGCCCGCGCATGGTGTGATCCTTAGGAAACACATTAGTTGAAGAAGCTACCTAACCCACCCGAACAGCATCGATCACCTTGATTTCGTATGTGCCCCAGTCGCACTCCTTCGTAGCGCCATACTCATTAAAAACAGAATACAAAGTTTATAGTCTGCGAATAACATTCTTAGAGGGAGTGCAAATAACAAAAAATAACAAAAGCTGCTTTATTTGATCCTGATTTCAAACACACATCAGTGAACAGCATAAGAATTGGAGTGTAGGGAAAAGTAAGGACTGGGGAAAAAACTGGGTGTATTTAATGTCTCTGGGCCATAGCAAAAAAAAACTTCTGGAGGGCTTGTGGCTTCCGTGGGACAATTCTTTATTGAGCACATTCAGGTGAAGCCTCCGTGCTGTCATGGCTCAAAACCACTAAAATCAACCAAGTGTTCTTAGCTTATCAACAACTTGGCGCACGTGCAATGTATGTGGGAAATCGTCGTTCTATTTCCCCCACCCCCCGGAGCACATCGACACAGACAGCAAATTGCACATACGTCTCAGGTCGACGGAGTCATTTGGAAGCCCCGTAAAAGCATTTGTCTCCATTTTTATCGGAAGACATTGAAAACACCAGGCAGCTGAACTGTGGTTTTCCTCCTTTTTTCAGAAGCTTGTGTCTAAATGAACGTTATGAAACAGTTGGTAGGGTTTATGTCTTACGGTGGTACGTTTATTGGCCACACCTCACAACATAACTCTTAGCTTGCGCGCGAACTTTATTAGAATCCCTACCAGGAGGTTGGTAAGTCAAAGCTCTTGTCCAGAAAATTCCATCGTCTCTGTACGTGACAAGGATTTTATTCCATCTACTAAACTTTATCTGTTTCACCTGAGAAGTTCTGTGGAAAATCATTCATGTCATCCTACTGATTAAAACATATATGCACAATGAAGAAGACAGGATTCTAGGCATGTGAAGGTATCCTGTTGCTCAAATTCCACTGGTATATGAAAGATAAAAGCCAACGTTCCTAAGGAAGCACGTCCAGGTCTCAGCCGTTTCTCATGTCAGCATGACTTTTTAACATGGTGACCACTACTGATCGCTGTTCCTGTAAATAGTATTAATTCGTGTTACTTGGTGTGGTTCACCAGTCACTTTTGATAACTTTACTGCTCTCACTCGAATAAAACTTGGAGTTCCATCTTCACTTAGACTGTTCTTTTAATCATGCTTAGCTTCTTCTTTGGTGGACTCCAGAAGATGTTGTGATAAACAAATTCAGGCAAGTTTCTACCAAAAAATATCTTTGCTACCAGCCTGAAAGATTATTTTAAAAAATGCTGTTTTTTTCAACCAGGATTTCTTGTAAGTGAAGCAAATCTATAATGCAAAGCCGAGGAGCACTGTACAGATGCCCCTGCTTACTGAGAGTCGTCAGCCGCGACTGTCTCACGAAACTCAGGAGAGTTTCCAACTCAATACTCCTGGCCAGTGGTTGGCTACTTAACCGTTTGGCCACGAGTGGTGTGGTAGCCCTAATCTAGGTAGGATACAATACCACTCATTCTTCAATCACAGAATCTACATCATGTGGCTATGTGTTGACCGGGTCCTCCACCTGAGAGGCAGTCACTCGAGAAGCCAGTCAGCACGTGACAACGTGATGTAAATTCAGTGGATAAAGAATGAGTACTACTATACTCTGTCTTAATATGAACTAATCACACTTTTAGCTAGCCGCTGGTGGCCTAACGGTCAAGTATTCAACTGCAATCAAGGAGGTTGCGCGTTCGAGACTCTGGAATTTCTTCAGCTACGCACTGCTAATGATTCCCATTAGGCGTAGAACAGCTATATAATGCCTTTCTGCCTTGCAGCGTCGACTGGCTTGAATTACAGGAAGAAATCTCTATTGAAAATCCCAAAATTTCCGCACAGCACGGACACGCTGTTTTTCATTGCGTTCCAAGCACCATGATAAGTAGTATTCTTTATCTCCTGTGATAACTTCTATTTTAAGCCCCAAGTAGTGGACAAGAAGATTTCCCTGCATAACAACCAGGTGAGATCGTGACCGGTAGACGGATGTCATGAACCCCAAAGTAAACTTTTTTAGTTCAGCTGACAGTCGACGAAATAACCAACCTTTGAAGTGCTAGCTATACGATGCTGACCTTATATGATACGGATATGTTTGAAATGTGAGTCGCGTCCACTCGGTGGCACTAATGCAAAGGTTTTTTATAGAGTGCCATAGCATAACTGCTCATCAGCAATCAAAATCTTTCATACCCAGGTTCAAAGATCGGTGTGATCGTTGATTAGCATGACGTAAAAAATCTACCAAATTCTTGAAGCAGTAGGTTATCCGTTTTACTGAACCATCGCAATTGTTCATTCTTCGGATTAGTAAGTTATCCATCATTTTCGCGTGCGATATTTTTCCTAAGGAACCCTACTATAAATGTGATTTTGAAGACCTTACATAAGTGGTCCATTCATCGACACAGGCCCTATTCGATTCGACGGTAGGCGTATGAAAATACACCTAATCAACACCTGATAAACCAGATTAGTGAGAGTGGTCTAAAAACATTGAACAAAACAGACTCGCTGGGAGGTGAGTCAACGGCATGAACACGCCTCATGTTTGGTTCGGCCCAAGTAGTAAAAATCTGTTTTTAAAAGCTAGCCTATTTGCGGTTATTTAAGGTCCTTCAGCAAAGTGAATGCGCAAATGTATTTTGCGGTGGTCTGGCAGTTTCTAAAATAGTAGTCAGTAGTATGGCAACGTGGATTAACATCAAAATTCAGTCTCACCGTCATTAATATGTCACGCCACTGTCGGCCGTCTCGGGTTTCAGAGCCTGCTTGAAAGATGCATTTCACGTAACTATAACTTCTGCTGAACCCATCATATGTGAAGCGAAAAGGTTAACTCAACGGACGTAAACGTTTTAGAAACGTTAGAAAATTTATCCAGATTTTTTTTAATGCCCGCAAGTTGCGAGAAGGTTTAATAGCCTTGATTTGCCTTGTCTTTTTTCTAAACCGGTAACTCCATAACTCCGTCGACTGTGGAAGGCAGCGACAAATTTCCATTTTATCTTGTACCAGCGCGCAGATTATAAGCCGTGGTACTCTTCGTAAGATGCGGCGAAAATAACATTTAGATTTTTCCAGTTTATTTGTTGCACGGATTGGTGCTTCTAGGAATGCAGTAGATTCACAGCTGCTTGTACACCTATTGACAAGGTGACTCTCTTCCAGAGAGAAAACATTGCATGAGGAAGCTTTCGAACACATATCAACCTTTGCGAACTGCGCCCAAAATGGATTGTTTTTACCGCCCAAATTCACAAGAACAGAGTTAAGCCCTGAAGGTACTAGCCAAATTATCGCCGACCATTTGGAAAGGTCATCAAAATTACCGGTCGCTCCAAGCACTCGGCTTTGCTTTTTATCTTTTAGATTGCCTTCATGGAGAAGGCTTGCTGTTTGCCTGAAGTAAAGACATAATCAGCAGTCGGCCTTAAATATCACCCGATTGACATCACAATAAATTTCAGCATTTAGAATCGGTGTCCAAACGTATTTCAGACGCTTTGAACCAGAAAATTATTACAGAGATAAATGAGGTGTGCGTCGAGTCCCTATTTGTATGATAATTTTCTGGTTCTAATTTACTGAGAAATGTTACCCCTGGAAAACTCCTACTTATAGACAGTGACCAGAAAAAAACATTCTGGTCCCTTTTTATTTGTGGTCAGGTCACCCGCCAAAGTTTGTACGGTTTCTTTAGCGAAGACGTTGCTTTTCGCAGGGTGGAGCAGCAACTGCTGATAACATACATACCAGTTTTTGTTGTTTTCGTCAAGGCTATGGATCGTACTCCTCTTGGTCTCTAACATACTGTAGAATGAGGTCAGCCAAGTAGGCAGTTGTCTCCCTAGGAATAACTATCAACCAAGCAATATTTACACGCTAAAATAGTTAACTTTCCGGCTTCACAACGTTTTTTCGTTTTCACACGCTGTGGAATCTGTTCTACATTATACGGATTCTTATTCTTGTGCGATTTAAATTTCTGCTTTTTGTGTGTTGAAGCTGATATCGAATTGTCTGGATTTACTTTGAATTTTTATATCTAGGCTTTGTTCGCGACAGTTCACCAATCTGGCTGTTTACATTGATTTTTTAAGTTGATATTCTGACATGTTTCGGGATATCTTTGAAGGAGATTCTTCACGCTTGAAGTATGTACGGCGAAAATTTTATCACGGTAATGAGGACCGTCGTTCGTCCAATGTTTGGTGTAAGATGCTTCTGATTTGCTTATTCTCGTTGCCCATTTCCAAATCAACCGGTGACGAGAATAAATTTTTGAATACCGCTTCAAACTCCGTAGGTCCGAACGGCAAATCCTAAAAACGTGTAAATTAATTCGTACAATTTACGGTCACATCACTCTCGCCTGAACAGTCCTCCTCCTGTCTTAGCTTAATTGCTCTGCTGTGTTCACATCAAAGGGGGAGAGAGTACTGAACTCGAGTTTCGCAGTGCATAATATTGGCCGGATTGTGGACTACGGACGTCTGACGTAACAGACGAACATCTGACCACTACTAGAAAAGTGCATCGTGGATGCAGCTGAATTAGCATCTCTGAACAGCCAAACGTGTTCCTGATTTAGCGACGTCATCGATATGCAGGACGCCTCAAACTACGTCCCATCAACTGTTCTGGTTGTGTCTATCGGCTGACCCAACCTTCAGCACTGCTCAGTCAGGTTGCACTACGAATGCTTGAAACCTGCAGCATACAACCAATCAGAAACTGTCCAGCGCTGCTGTGGATGGAATCTCGTGAATCAGAAAAATAGTCTGCTTTTTTTTACACATACGTTGTACTAGGCTTTACATTTAGAAAAAGTGACTGCGGTAGATGTGGTAGTCCTTACTTGACCGAGACACATGTAAAGTTGAGTTTGCTGTTCCCCGCTTGATTGATCTATGGAGAGTACAACAGCCGAAAATTACTTGTAGAGCCAGTCTTACCCATGGAGTCTGTCACTATGCTATCTGAATATACAGCAGTCTGTCTTTCTCCGCAAAGTTAATGTTTTGTGCGTTTTTCGGTCAATTTTCACTTCCCACAAAATCCCGGGAAATTTCATACTGTGCAAAGAGCACGAGTCCTTATCTATCACTCGGTACGCGAAACTAGCCGCAACAGTTTTGGAGTGTCTCTAATACAAATACTAGGCTTCGCTGTAGGCCGCGTTCTCCATCTCACATATTACCATCTGACCACTTGGTCCAGTACATGGAATGTACATGACCGTCGGCTACCGGTGTACAGTTCAAATAAGGTTAGTTATAGAATTTGCGAGTTTGGACAAATCGGTGGCCAGTCCCACATAAACTGCTGATGATATATAGGTTCATTTCTGAAACTTACCTGTAAGCTGTCATGCAAAAGGCACCGTCCGTTTTGAAAAATGGATTGTTCTTTCTTCAGGAAATGTTTGATGGTGAAAAGTGTCGCAGAATTCTTGGTGTGTTGTGTTGTCGAGAATAACTCACACCACCGTTATTCAGACAACGAAAAACACACGCTACTTCAAAATTGGCCACTTCTGTGGATAAACAACAGTACAAACAAAACTGTGTGGATGAGAACTAACTGAAGTTGAACGTAAGTTGGGCGTAAACTTGGGAACTGGGCCTATCGGATGAGCCCCAAGAAGGGTGAAACCGGTCGTGGGATGTCAGAATTTTCAGCAAACCTGTGAGTAGTGTTTTGCGTCAAGAAAAAAAACAATTCTGTTTGCACTGGATCAAACGATGAGATTACACAACTGCGAAAAAATGTAAGCTATTTAGTCGTTTGTCAGCTAATGTGCGCCTTTCCATTGAGAAGACTTCTGCTCTCCCTTAATCCTCGTTTTTTCCCAATGCGGCCATTTTGCCCGATGCACAGAGGTTTGGTAGATAGGGGGAGTGCTAGATTTGGAAGGATTTCTTTTTGAAATGCACCAGAAGGGATTCACATTAACTATCACCGGAATCACCAAAAGCTTATACTGGCAAGAAGGCCAAGATATACCAATAAAAGTATGTATAATTTGTATGTTTTCAACCTGAGCATGACTGAGACTTTGGGAGACAGAAAAATTTCCTCGTGTTCCTCACAATATGGCCTTTTTTGTGACAGTGCTATAAAGAAAAGGTGGCTTGTCCACCCACAAAATTTACTGAACTTTGATCCGGGATTAAACCGGATTAATTTTCAGAGAACACTTTCTGAGTTGAAAGTAAAATTGACGTGGTACATCAGATTACCTAAATTAGAATGGCATGTAGTTCTGTCAGATGAGGCTACATGCGACGGAGCACCTTGTCGTACTCCGGTAAAAACTTTCCTTTTATACTATACACACCTTGCTCTGCATCATTTCCAGTGTTCCACACCATTAACCATGTGGAAACCCATTTCGTATGTTGAATGGATTGTCCTGCCTGATGAGCTGGTATTTCTTCATTCCACATGAGTTGAGAAGTGCTAGGTATCAAGGATTTGTCATGTAACTGGAATTCCCACAGACTTTTGGCAGAGAATTTCGAAAGGTGAATTTATAGGAACCGAAAATCCTCCTTTCAGTCGATATGGATCATGTGGTCATAAAATGCTCGTTCTTCTGTTCATGGTGTTCGACATTCATTTTTTGAACTTATCAGGTCAAGGTCCTGGTGACTCTAGCTTGCTCCTTGGTCTCCCGTAGAAACAAAATACAAGACCTAAGGTCATTGAAGTTCACATTAAAGGCTCCTTCAGGCAAGAAACAGTTAAAGGCCGAATGAAGACACTGCGACTCAAATGCCAATTAAGGGTGAGTAGGTAGAGAAGCATAATTAACATTGGATCTGGGTTTAGAATTAGGTCAATTACAGCTGAAGGGCGGTCAGATAAACGGGACACAATGGTGGTTATCCACGTTGGATGACAAATGGAATTCACTGCTTCGACAACTGCACTCATTTGCCTACAAATTTGTTTATCACCGGAAACTCACCTGAGCCTCAGCTGAGTCTCTCGTCTGTGATATTCTTCGGCCGAATTTTTTGCATCAGTTCGCCCCATGTTTCAGTTGGTACCATATTGGTGATATCGCAATACCCCGTAGACATAGTACACTACTCAACAGGTTGCTGAAAGCTCTTCGATCACCTTGTGGGTAGTTTGTTACCTTCATAGATTTAAGTAAGCTTGGAACCACCTAAACCTAGTTGGCTTTAGAGCGTTAACCTGACGGAATACCAGGCCACCACAAATAAACAGGGAAGTCAGAAGGGAAATGTGGGATTTTCCACAGTTTTCTCCGTTAGTTTCCCCGAAATTCCGTGAACGTGGAACCACCTACGGCCTCGGAGGTTTACGACTGCATATTTTCTCTCAAGCGCCACCGAGCTTCTGGCCCGGATAACCTCCCACCCGCATTGTTCAAAGATGGGGGTGAAGTGCTCAGTCAACACTTGTCTGATCTGTTTGCTTGCATTTGGGAAAAAGAGTCTGTCCCAGACAACTGGGGAGAGTCGGTGATAGTGCACATCTTCAAAAAAGGGGCCCGTAGTGAGTGTGGCAACCACAGGGGGATCAGCTTGACCCCGGTCGTAACGAGACTGTTGGCNGATGATGATGATGATGATGATGATGATGATGATGATGATGATGATGATGATGATGATGATGATGATGATGATGATGATGATGATGATGATGATGATGATGATGATGATGATGATGATGATGATGATGATGATGATGATGATGATGATGATGATGATGATGATGATGATGATGATGATGATGATGATGATGATGATGATGATGATGATGATGATGATGATGATGATGATGATGATGATGATGATGATGATGATGATGATGATGATGATGATGATGATGATGATGATGATGATGATGATGATGATGATGATGATGATGATGATGATGATGATGATGATGATGATGATGATGATGATGATGATGATGATGATGATGATGATGATGATGATGATGATGATGATGATGATGATGATGATGATGATGATGATGATGATGATGATGATGATGATGATGATGATGATGATGATGATGATGATGATGATGATGATGATGATGATGATGATGATGATGATGATGATGATGATGATGATGATGATGATGATGATGATGATGATGATGATGATGATGATGATGATGATGATGATGATGATGATGATGATGATGATGATGATGATGATGATGATGATGATGATGATGATGATGATGATGATGATGATGATGATGATGATGATGATGATGATGATGATGATGATGATGATGATGATGATGATGATGATGATGATGATGATGATGATGATGATGATGATGATGATGATGATGATGATGATGATGATGATGATGATGATGATGATGATGATGATGATGATGATGATGATGATGATGATGATGATGATGATGATGATGATGATGATGATGATGATGATGATGATGATGATGATGATGATGATGATGATGATGATGATGATGATGATGATGATGATGATGATGATGATGATGATGATGATGATGATGATGATGATGATGATGATGATGATGATGATGATGATGATGATGATGATGATGATGATGATGATGATGATGATGATGATGATGATGATGATGATGATGATGATGATGATGATGATGATGATGATGATGATGATGATGATGATGATGATGATGATGATGATGATGATGATGATGATGATGATGATGATGATGATGATGATGATGATGATGATGATGATGATGATGATGATGATGATGATGATGATGATGATGATGATGATGATGATGATGATGATGATGATGATGATGATGATGATGATGATGATGATGATGATGATGATGATGATGATGATGATGATGATGATGATGATGATGATGATGATGATGATGATGATGATGATGATGATGATGATGATGATGATGATGATGATGATGATGATGATGATGATGATGATGATGATGATGATGATGATGATGATGATGATGATGATGATGATGATGATGATGATGATGATGATGATGATGATGATGATGATGATGATGATGATGATGATGATGATGATGATGATGATGATGATGATGATGATGATGATGATGATGATGATGATGATGATGATGATGATGATGATGATGATGATGATGATGATGATGATGATGATGATGATGATGATGATGATGAATACCTAGTTCACGCCACGATGAGCGTTCAAAGCTGTCATAAGCAGGAGATGCAACAGGGATGCGGATGATGCATCACTGAGGCCGCAGCGTTACAGACTAGTGGGATGTAATCATGCCGTTTGACTGTCACATTGGCCTCATTAATAAGAATAAAGATTTCAAATTTGGGCTTTCAAGTAGACAGAGGCTGGAGCTCCATGTTTAGGAACGTGCCTAGTGATAGCTACCTTTGAAAAGTTAATCCCCAAATTGAGCTGAGCGAACCTTACTGGTAAGCCTTGCAAACAACCGCATAAAACATTGGATGCCGAGCATGATTGTGCGTTTCTGCTACTTTTCTTAAAACTCAACGGAAAGTTTGTACGTGTGTGTTTATCTGAAGTGGGTGTTTGGATTTGGCTTCGAGATGACTAGTCCCGGATTGTCGGTCTTATCGAATTTCTGAACGACCTTCGGTACCGAAAAAATACTTCGCTGAATGAACTGACCTTCCTACCTCTCACCCCACCTACCGAGGTATAATCAAGGCCAAAACCTGCTGGCAGCTGAGGGGCTTGGCAACCGAGTGAGCACAACTCACTCGCATTTCCCGTCATCTTTGGGCTTTAGGATAAGCTTTCGTTATCTTCCTAAATTCCTTAGGTTTTGGTTATCCAACCCCTGATCCAGCGCTCTACGCAGTGACGATAATGGTGTCGCAGCAACAGCAAATATGTTGTTGACAATTTCTTTGTGTTCCACTTACTGCTTTGTTGCAAAGACTTTGTAATGTTCCAGGCTAATAACTTCAAATTGACATCTATGATCACTGGCCTTGCATTCGTCTTAAGGTAACAACAGTGACAGAAAGAGGGGGTAAGCTATTTTGAACCGACTTTACAGAGGCTAGAGGCGAAACATCACATAATCACGATGTTAGAATTTACTTTCCGTTCACCGTCACTCACTGCACATCCACTCTCCACTTATGGTACTTATGGGTTTCTCCTCACAACGGCTCCCATTTTACCTTCTTCTGTATGAGCAGTCAAGCATCTGAATCACCAAACATGATTGTGAACGACAAAAGGACAAAAATCTGAGAATGCGATGAAAAATGGGAGAGTTTCTAGCAACCTTAGGAGTAGTGTTCAGTCGAGAATATACACTGCGATAACTCGAATATCTTACCAACTAAAGCATGAGGCAGCTTTTGTGCAGTACATTCAGTTGAAGAATATCATAAGCGGAAGATTCAGCTAGAATTCAGTTGAGTCTCCCGTCAAAATCAGATTATTGTGCAAATGAGGGCATCTGGCTAAAAGTTTTGGAGTTTATACGGTCGAGCAAGCTAAACTAAATGATCCAGTTCGCAATCTCACTAAGCTTCTGGAAGATGAAGTAAAAGTTAGCAACAAGAGAAAAAATTGACAAAGAAGAATGACTATATAATTCGCGGGGAATCATGACGGGAATCTTCACTCGGTGGGATACGCCATCAAGAAAATAAAATGTCACAGGCTACCGGAAGCAACTTGTACATACCTTATTTCATGTTGGGATCCTCAGGACTGTGTCCCCTGTGAATACATCTGACAGGCACTCACATGATGATCTAGATTTGCAGAGCTCAATTCACAGAATTTATGGCAGGTTTGGATGCGACATGGAGTCACAAGTGATTCCCGTCAATGCTACCGAAAAATGAAGGGCATACTCAAAAGAAAGGTATGCCATGTATCATTCTTTGTATCCATCGGAGTTAAAAATGCGCATCAATCAAGACTCTTCAAGGGCTATCAGAGAACCATCCTTATAGAGTAGCGTCCATCAGAGGATTTAATTTGAAGCTTGGGGTTTGAGCCTATAGAAAGTGAAAAGGAGGCGCGAGTTACACACTCCACGACAAGACTGAGTGAATAACCACGTGATAAACCATAACTTCACCCAAAGTGGAGTTAATTTTGAAGTTTCGTCGTCCATGCAGTAAATCGTTAGTTCGACTGCTACGAGAACGACGCACTGGAATGTGCGATCAAGTCAATCACTTCCATGGTGAAATGAGGTGCTGGCATACCTGAAAACGTTAGCAAAGTGCATCGTACCTCTGCTTCGTCAAGAGCCAGCCCCAGAGCGTGCAGTGTTTGGGCTGGTCTTCTAGTACTTCCGATAACAGACGACCGAGAGCCGATGGGGCCTTAAAGATAAATTAGATGGTTACCTCTGGAAAGTAGCAGGGGCGCATCAAGCAAACTCTCTCCCACACACTCATTATAAGAATAGCGAAGTGGTTTATAGAGGATTTTAGGTCAAACACACAGGTAAAGTTCGCTTTACAGGACGGCGCAAATGATCAATCCCATAATCTTGTGAAATCCGTTATCTCCTACTGTCCCTATTCCGGATCCCGTTTAGTTTCAGTAAGAGGAGGGGGAATTTGTAATAGATAGCCCCCATCTATACAGCATTTCTGATGAAAGGCCACCTATCACAAAAGGTCACGTTGCTAAAGGGCCAGAAAGTCTATCTTCCTAAGAAAACCTCCTGACGCAATCAAAGGACTGCAAAATGCACGAAGCATTTCTAACCCCTGACCACCGTAATGAAAAAGCTTTCCGTTAGGAGGAACCGGGTTTCATAATATGATGGGAAGAGAGTGCGGAAGCGGGAGAATTCCGGGGTTCGATAGCTTAGGGTAAGATAAGTAGTGGCTCAGCTTTCAACTGACAAGATAAACCAGTAGCAGTTGCAATGGGCCCACTAAAAATGATCAGTTTCAAGAGTCTTCTCTCAAGGTACACCAGTTATCCTGAAGTTCCTCACAAAACTTAGGCTTCGGAGGTTTTGCACGACACAACAAAATTCAGTGGACATTAATGCTGGCGTGTGACGTGAATTCCCAAGTTGGACGACTAAGCCCGGAAGAAACTCACCTGGGTGGTAGATTTGGAGTTGGTGCTCAGGGTACGGATGATGGGGAGCGGTTGCTTAAGTTGTGTGCTGATCATCCTTTGTTCCTGGCCAATACGCTCGAATCGAGTAACCACAATACGGTCATGGACTAAACTGGAGCATATGACTGTCAGCTACCGATAGAGAGCCTCAGTTAAAGATTACTGTTCCTTCTGATGCACGCAAATTTACTCTGATCATGCCGTTGTGCGGGCCTGGTTATCACTTCAGATTCCATCAGGAGCAGAGTAACACCATCCAAAAACTTTGACTAGTTTCAGTAGCAAAGCTACTAGGAACGCACTCACTCGGATGGCGTAGATTGTTTGGAGGTTGGAAGGAAGCGAAATAAAGAGGCCATGAACTAGAATTTCAGAATTGTCTGCCCAAGCCATCCAACTGGACTAAATAAACACTGGATATCTTCGGGATCAGCAGGTCTTGTAGCTACCAAATAGGCCGTACCAGCAACTAGCGATGATGGTGGTGCACAGAGATCTCTCAAACAACAGATAATCAAAAGCCTGTAGAATGGCAGAACATTGGTGGATTGCGAAGGTTTAGGATATGCAGAAGGCTTTCGCTGCAGGCAACAGCCGCAGCTCATTCGACCAACCGGCCAAAATAAGGTAAGTGTTAGCAAAACGATATGCGAAAAAGACGGAACGGCAATTTACTCTCGAAGTCATCGTTTTGAGAGATAAGCTGAAGAATTCCAATAACAGCTCAGGTGGAATTCTTCAGGAAAACCTTTGTAAGAACCAACCGGACCAGAATGGAACATCGAAACCAGTCCGCCGTCAACAGCGGAAATCCAGAGTGAGCTATCATTCCTACAAAACGACAAGGCACCTGGCCCGGACGGTCTGTATTTCGCATTCTTCAAAGTAGGGGGTGAGGTCCTGCTGAACAGTATGATGACTCTACTGCGGAAGATTTGGAGCGGAAACAGAATACCAGTGTAATAGAGCGCCTCGACCGTCATTCTAATCTTCAAAAATGACACAAGAACGTCACGCAAAAGCCATCGTGGCACCAGCCTGGTAGGCGTGGCATCCAAGGTGCTCTCTGGCATTGTTCTGCCTAGGTTGACCGATTATCGGGATAGATAGGTCCGCGAGAAGCAAGCCGGGTTCTTCCCTAGCCACTGATGCATAGACTCTGTCTTTACCTTGAGACAGGCTCTTGAACAGCGCCACTCCCTCAAACATCTCACATTGGTCGTTTTTCTTTATCTGAAGTCCGTCTTTTACTCCGCCGATCGTCAGAAACTTTGGCAGTGTCTGGTAATCAAGGGTATATCTTCCAAAGTTTAATTTCTTATGAGGGAACAGTTTGCGAACTCCTGTGGTCGGATAGGAGTGTGCGGCAAGACTTCGTCTAATTTCACCACGTCAAGTGGTGGAAGACGAGGCTATCCTCTGTCGCCTTTCCTCTTCAGATTTGTTGTTAATATGCGGCCTGAAATTTCTCTGCCCGCCTCTGAAGCTTCGGGGTTCGAAATGCTCCCGGAACATTCACTCACAGACATTGGGTATGCAGACGATATTGCTCTCCTTGGTTCAGATTTTCAAAAGTGCGAACCATTCTAAATGGCCTAAATAATTCTGTCTAACGGTTTGTCATGCACTTCACACCTGCAAAATGTAGTGCTTCTACGACACTGAATGGGATCAAACCCAAATCTCATGCTCGCAGATGAGCCAGTCGACGTGGTAGATGGATTAGTTTACCAGGGTAGTGGTATGAGTTCGGGTAGATTGGCTGGAGACGGGAACATTCCTCGAATCGGGAAGTCCAGGGTAACCTTTGTCAACCTCCAACACCTTTCGCGCCGAAGTGATGTCAGTTTGTCGGTCAGGGGCAGAGTTTACACTGCGACAGTGCGATCCACATGACAGCGAATCACCAGTGTTGAATACTGATGTCGTGCTACCGATGACGATGATGCTCATCTGATGAAAACATCAGATTGACAATATTGAGGTATACCAGGTGATCTTAGGAAGAAAGTACTCCGACGACGGATGAATTACGCACGCTTCATAGATTACACTGGTTGGGATAGGTGCTCCGCATGCCAGAGTACCGTCTCCCTCGCAGAGCTCTTTTCACCCAGTCCTGTGCTGAGCGGAAGCGACCGGGAGGTGGATATTTTGTGACAGGGCGAGAAATTATGAAAACATCAACCAGTAAGCTCAATCGGGTCGACAACTGTGGCCTCCCTGGATGGGGACCCCTGGACTCAACTCAGCAAAGGTTAATGATACCGGCAGATGTGGCCCAATCGCGTAGTTGTTGGTGCTCGTGCATCGAATTTTCGGCTTCAGTGCGTAGCTGTCCACTTCCTGAGTTAACGGAGCGTGCCACTGCCTCAAATGCTTGGCCGTCTCTCCCAGGCTCGCCCACATTTCGGTAATCGAAATTGTAGAACGCTGAACCAATGTACCCATGGTACTTGGTTCATAGCTGATAAAGTGAAATTGGATTGGAATTGCTTAAAAGATGGCACGTTTGCTTATAATGATGCAAATTTATTGTTACTTGTTTCGAGCTAAAGTGCTAGACTACATTAGGTGTCATACGATGATAGCTTCCAGGTGTCCACCGACGTAAGGAGACACCTCTCACCTATGTAAAACTTTGGCATTCCTGAACACTCTCATGTCAAGAGACAGAGTGCCGTGTTCTAAAACAGGAAGGTAGGAATACGTAGGAGAGAGCTTGTGAACCCAGAAAACTATTCCATTAATTTAACCACGCAATACTGTTATAAAATACGTAGTTACCAGTTGGTATGGTGTCTCCACCAATGTTGATCCACACGAAATAACCAGAGTATAGCCAACGCTTTCATGCGGCAATAAAGCAGACAGGTTTTCGCTTCTAATTCTTGCCTCAATCAAGCGTCAGCACGCACACTATTTTGACATATGCTCCTTTAATAAAGGGCTCGCTATATAGTACAACCTTACGCTGTTTACACCCACTGCGCTGCACAGTTGCGTACTGCGTAGATGGATCGAGCAGTAACCGTGTATCACTTGACGTGGAGCAGCAGTCAGTCGATCATGATCTTGGTGGCACGAAAATAGTTTATCTACTTATGGATGTACAACTGAATGAGTACCGTTAAATTTGGGTTTAACTCTTGTTTTAACTTGTTTCTTTCGTGGGACAAACATTAAAGTAACGCGCCATTAAGTAAAAGCGGCAGCTACAGAGAAACAAATGGAAAATGGGCAAAGCACTGCCTCGAGTCTCGAAAACGTAAGGCATTATGTCTGGAAACTATGAATCTGTAGGAACCCAATTTCAGATAATGTACTGTTTCTGTAAAATTATTGAACTGCATAGCCAAAATTTCTTGCTGGACTAGACTCGAGCGCACCGCCCAAAACACACTCACAATATTGATTACATTAACCTCGTTTTTAGAAGCTCAAAACTTAACTCTGAGTCATGAGTTTTACGTAAGAAAGTGAAGGTGCGCAACCAGTATCTGCATGTTTAAACATGAACCGGCCCGCTGAAAAGCTGTTTAGCACAATCACCCTCTATTCCCAAAACACGCCTTTTGAAACAACAGCTAGCTGTAAACTCCAACAGATTCATAGTGATTTTGTGGGATTCCGTTGTTTGCTGGAAACGATTTGTCTACATCAGCCAACAGAGTCAAGTATGACCAACGTACCTCAGTGGTCGTTAGTTTGTTCACTGAGGTGGGTAATTTGGTTTCGAATGTTTCAACACCATCGTATCTCACTCTGTGGCGGTGCGGCACTGACGTCAACAAGCATTCACACAGATTGAAATGAAGACACTATTTTCACGCTCTCTACATTCTTCAAAACAGATTGTCGAATTCAGTTGTTAAATGAAGGTATAATCAGAACTTACAAGCGCTCGCAAATAATGAAACTGGTGCGTCAAGTGATGGGTTGTTCCAAATAGTTTTACGTTTCGAGCAGCAACGGTTCGAGCGGATTTCTTGAACAATGACAATTGACATTAATTTATTAGTGGAATGAGCCCGGTGATTGCAGAACTAGCATGAATTCAACAAGATTAGAAGCACACACTCTAATCTCACTCAAAGCCAAGATGAGGTGAACAACCTGGTTAGAATAAGCGTCGACAACGATGTATTGCTGCTTAACTCAAAAGCTGCTGAAGACAAGAATGATACTGAAAAGAATTCTGTTGATACAGACACACCCGAAGATGATGTGGATAGTGGCAAAGTCAGTCTTGGCTCCTGAGCTTCTGAAAACCTCACTGGACCGCGCGACAAGTCAAGCCAAGTCGACAAAGCTTTATGCATAAGCCATTCTTTTTTTTAAAAAAAAACAAATCGATCCCCTTCAAGTCTGTGTTGGTACTGGAGGTGTGCGCAACTCACATGCTTGAATGTATAATCAATGAAGTTGAAACTGAAATCGTATTGGAATATCCTGTGGGTATACTAAGGGCTTCAGGGAAGTTGTCACCCAGAGGTACATAGCTGTAAGAGGCGAGGAAGTACTTATTCAGACATGAGAAAATCTAACAATATTAATGGGCCAGAGATCCCCTTTCTATGCCGAACAGGAGCCAGAACCAGATTAGAAGTGTTTACCACTCATTACTACGAAGCGCAAAGGTCAGAGTTGTTCGAAGTACTGAATGGCTGTTCTACGCCTCAGTGGCTCCTAGGTACTCATATTCAACCCTCTTCCATCTGTTCAGCTGTGGACAGACGCAGCCAACGTTGCTCTAACCTACCTAAGTAGTGTATTGAACGAACCTCGTTCAATCAACCTTTACTAATAAAGGTCAATACCAAACTTATTAGCTGATCTGATCTGAAACACTCTCTTAAAAAGAGAGGACGTCTCTTTTGAAAGTTGAAAGGACGTAACTCCAATCTAGCCTCAGTCCCCAAAAGACACTTGGTTAATTGTTACCAGTGAATCTGAGAAGCAGGTGCACCAATGTAGTGAGTGGCTGGCGCAATCACGTCCAGTGAAGCGAAAAAGCCGTTGCACATTCGCAAAAGCTACTTCAAACCCTGAAAACTACTAAGATTTCAGTAGCCCTTTGCGCAAGACATAGGATGTGGTTTTTGTGGGTCATACCTGAGACGAAGGAGCGAAAAACACTCGTGTATTCATGTGGATGCTTCGTCATAAGACAGCCAAAACCGAAGAAACATCGCATTCATCAAAGCACGGAGACGGCGAACATAAGACGAAGTGACCACCTGTCACACGCCGGGAAACCGATCGATGGAGCCAGCTTAATCAACTGGCATAGCACACGCAGTAATGCTTTTAAATTCTTTTCCCGAAAGAAACCCTCAAAATAACCAGTGACTGATACTTTTACCCTCATTATTTTCTGTTAGTCACTAAGTCATATCTGATAAATGGTGCGGAATTACGTAGCTTTATCATAATGAGTTCATACATACCCAAAAGTGAAAAGCCTGGTGTTCGTTATGCAGGATACCTTTCGCTGCAGTTGCCGTTGGGATAACAGAGTGAATAGTGCTTGCAGACGCGAAACAAGATGTGTTTTTGGTCATCTTACTCACCTAATAAATTCTCCATACTCCACACCATAGTTGACTGATGCACGGTTGAACAACATCTCAGCCCGAGACCACACACACAAGAGCGCATTTTTGTCTCGTTCCGACAGTGCTAATTTCAGGGAGTCCGCCCTATAACAAATGGCTCCGCTTCACTCAAACATGACGCCGGTGTGCTAACCGCTCTGGCTTTGCCGTGAAACTTGTAATGAGATACTATTTGGCTCTTCATGCAGGGCCATTTAAAAATACGTCAGGCCGTACAGAACTCCAGTAACCAACCTAAAGGACCTTCTTTTGGAATGCAACAAGAATGTACAATTTTTATTCAACGGCAACTATTGCCGCCAGACTGATGGGGTTTAGCCATGGTGTCTGCTTTTGGCTCTATGCAGGCCGATATCTTTAGGGAAAAGCTGGAAGACACATCACTTGAGAGCGAGATATCCTAATATGCGATGGAAACAGAAATCCAATGAGCATTTCGGGGCTATTTAATAATGCTCACCTCTTGATAAACTCCACATGTGAGGCGGAACGGAAAGGTATGTTGGGCTTCCTGGATGCGTTGCTGCACTCGGTCAGATCGCCACACACAAAGAAGTAATCAGAGGAGGGCAACATGGGTCGAACAATACACTAATTTCTCCAGCTTTGTACCACTGAGAGCAGAACACAGCTTACGGCGACGGAAATATGCCTAGAGAAGACGCTGTCAGAAGAAAATGACCCCCTGTTTAGCGCACTTCGCAATAACGGCCACCCTGGCTGGTCTCCGGAAGCTAACCTACGGCCACCTGAATCAAATGCGCCTAATCAGGATGTGCCAAGGAAGCCAAAGTACCCACGACTGCCTTAGAACGGCGGCTCGGTCAACCAGATATTTACACAGAAGGTAGCTAGGATGTTTCGGTTCACATTTCATGCTGGTGACCTGCTTCTAATGTTTATCAGCTGTCCAGAATAAAGACAAAAACTCCCTAGCTATCTAGCTCGTAAGGCCACCTCTATGTGTCTACCAGTTCGCTCGCTCCCGTGGGGTTTGCTGCAATCACCCGGACGACGAGAATGTCATCCAGACGCAGTTCTGACCTGACCCTCCAAAAGTTTCGTGAACACTAGTAAGAATGCTGTGCTGGCAAAACTTGTGGACACAGGACACCAGGAAGATTCTCAAACAACATTTATCATTATGCAAACAGTTGGTCCGAAGTTATCACGGAGATTCAGGATTAGAATGCAGGCCTCCGCAGAATCCGTGGGTGTCAGAACACAGGCATGAGTTCTGTCCAAAAGCTTCTAGCCCAAGTTCGTTGCTCACCAGGGCCTAACCAGTTCGAACCAGCTATCAATGACCAGGGAAGATTAAAAGACGGCCATGATTAACGTCCTGATTCCTCATTCCGACTTTCATAAAATGTCTCTGATTCATTGTGGCAGCTGACTTGACACTTTCTGATCTGCATGTTAGTGGCTTTACCAATCTATATGTATCAGCGTCAGACGAGGCACAGAAAAGGATTCCTTCGCTCAGGCCACCAGTGGAACATAGAAGATGTAATAGTAAGGATAGCATTAAGATCATAACCCGCCTAATACTATATTGAGAACAACGTTGCCGAAATAACTAGTGATAGAAATTTCGTCATGAATATACACGGGAAAGTACACGGGATGTTGGTCTCGGATATCGTCTTGGTTGGCGTGGTCAATTATGTACATGAGATATTACAGAGCATAGAAGAGGGCGGTAAGCGAAAAAAATGAACAAATGTTGCCGTGTCGGAAGGGAAAGAAAGGACATGAACAAGAGTTTGGACGGCAAAGTCATACAACAGAAGATTGAAAAAATGAAGGTTTGACATAAAAGTGTATACATTTGTCGGTAGCACTAAAGGAGTCATCCAGGCTACATGCACGAGAAAGCGGATTTAGAGATGAAGGGCACCAATAGAGGTAAAAAATAGTAAGAGACCAGAAGACATAATAAATAGACAAGATGATTCTGTCGTACACAGATCGTGTGTGCTCAACAGATTCCTTGTACTGGTGGATGGACATGACAAAAAACTGTACAAAAGAAGCAAAGATCAAGATTCACGGGGATATGTACAACCAGAATTCATCGAGTTGAACAACACATAGCACACCCAGATTCATACATGTGAATGTAGAAAAGCAAACGCTGGACGATAAAAAACTCGTTGTTTTGAACAAAATGGATACTAGCGAGTCATTCCACTTTGTGGGAGAACAGGAGACTTGAATGATCAATAAGAATGCATCAATTACACAATCCAAGCACCTGGACAAAGTCACAAGAAGTATTGGTGTTGGCGAACTGGGCAGTTATGTACACGGTAAGGCCAATAAAGAAAAAGCTGACCTACAAAGACTGACGTTGCTGTTGAAGAATCTGGTTATGCTGCTGTTGTTGTTGCTGCTGAAGCGCATGCTGCTGTTGCTGGTGCTGCTGATAAGCTGCCATGAGGTTCGCCTGTTGCTGGGCTTGGTGTTGCTGATATTGTTGTTGTTGTTGCAACGCCACAGCAGCCATGGTAGATCCAGCGCTCGCCAGATTGGCATGTGCGCCATTGTTAGTAGCAGCAAGCATCAAGCTTGGATGGTGGTGCTGATAGAGCGCCGCAGCTAGTTGATAGCAACTGTTCATGGCTACTGCGGAGTCCGGCTGAGTCATTGCTAGCTGAGCATTTGTTTGTTGGAGAATTTGACCGTCCTGGACGGAGGTGGATGTGTTATTGTCCACACCGCCACCAGAACCATTGGCACTCGTGAGAGTGGTCACGGAATTCGAAGTGGGAACACCGTTTGGTTGAACAGCACCTGCTGCAGCCGCTACAGCAGCTAAGCGTTGTTGGTGTTGTTGTTGAAGCAGTAGCTGCTGTTGTTGCGCTTGTTGATGAGCGACAGCGTGTTGAGCATCAGAGTAGCCCGCCACAACCTGCAAACCCGTGGCTGCTGCCAAGGCGGAAGCTGACAAGGCGTTGGCTGAGACTGTTGGTAGCACTGACCCATTGGTAGCGCCGGTTTGTTGCTGAGCAGCGGCAGCAGCTGCAGCTGCTTGGGCCTGAGCAGCCGCGGCTAAGGCGAAGCTAGCAGGATCGGCCGACGAAGCCAAAATCAACCCTGCCGGCATTCCTTCGGTGGGACTGCAGAAAAAGCTTGCAGGAGCTGTTCCAGCAGCAGATCCACTGGTTGGAAACAGAAGGTTGTGCGCGGCTTGATGACGAGCGGCCAAGGCGGCCGCCTGTTGTTGCTGAATCTGTTGTGCTTGTTGGTGGAGTTGAAACTGTTGTACAGGGCTAGCTTGTAGATTAGTGACACCAGCCTGGCCAGCTCCGACAACTTGCTGGTGACCCGAGACCGCTACCAACTGCGTGCCAGCAGCAGCAGCAGCGGCGGCTGCTGCCGCGTAACTTGCATGGTGTTGCTGCAACAACTGTTGTTGTTGTTGCGCCGCTACCGCTTGTTGTTGTTGGAGATGCTGTTGGAGTTGCTGCTGTGCCCCGGCTGGATGAAAACCGACCATCTGAGGGAAAACGGCATGGCCAGCCTAAAAAGTGGAGAAAGAGACAACAGTGAGTAGAATATGAGTGACAGATAACGGTCGTTGTATGCATTACTTTAGTATGCTGTTCAGTTATAACGGGAAATCAGTCCCACTGCAAAAGTTAACTAAGTGAATCGAACTGTTCGGGATTGAGATTCACTCTCATTGCTCTACTTTAAAGCAAATAATAAACAAATGCAATCAATATCCACAGGAAGGATCATTACATCCACAACATACTCTTCCTGGTCCAAAAGGAGGTTTCTGATATTAGCTGAGTCGAGAGTTTAACTGAAGATTACTGTTAAGCCAAATTTTACACAAAGGCCCCTTTTCTTATTGAACTGAAGAGCGTATACCGATGGATATAATGCCCGGTGACGTAGCGTACCGGTGGATACTAATAAAAAAGGACACAGTCAACACGTGATGTGGTTTCCGTGACTGAAGAATGAGCGGTGCCATATCGTGTCTAAGTGCGAGTTAATCACAATGCTGATCAGCTGTTTGTGGCCGAACGGTTAAGTGTCCAAACTACTAAACGGGTGTCCGCAGGTTCGAAACTCCCAGGAGTTTCGTGAGACATGCACTGCTGATGATTCCTAATAAGGATGAAATTGGTGTACAGTGTTCCTCGGCTTTTCGTTATAAACTGGCTTCGCTTGCAAAACTGCGTCTCACTAGGAAACTACCAAACCTCCTCACACTACCATCACCTGTATATAATAAGCGCGTGCTACTTAATTACAACATGAAGTCTTGTGGATCGGATGAACAGAGTAATTGGCTTCCTTCGTAAGCTTGTTCCGAAGGTTGTTGTTATTGTCAGTCACCAGCAATTTGGAAGCGCATCTTCTTGGAATGTGAATCTTACAGGACAAGAAGCCGGCTGAATTCGAGCAGTCAAGATAACTGTGGTTATCTAACTGATCAGTGTTGCTCGGCGTTCTGTCCTTTAGAGCATACGGGAGAAACGAAAGAAGGCAAAATTTGAAAATCTGGGTGGGAATGTCTGCACTATCCTACAGTACTATTCGGTTTAATTAATCAATGTATCCGAACAGTATGGCCATGAAGTGAAATAAAGCTGCAAACGCCAATTATATGCAGATTGCCTTCCAGTAAGAATGACCGCGACGCACTAGCGGGTGCGGTAATTTCGAATATGCGACATTCTCTTCACTAAGACGAGGAGCCTTTGTTGGATGATTCTCACTTTCTGAAGATTCATCGTTTGGACTTTAGTCCATCAAAGTTTTTTTAATAAAGGCACAGTCCTACACCGTTGGAAACCTCATTTCGGGAAAGAAAACATCCTTCGTATAGTCTTTTTTATAGGTCTTCGTTATTGGGTTAAAGTGGAGCAATAGGAATAACGCTTGCTCTGAAGCACTGAATGTGCTGATTTGCCTGGTTTACACAAATATTCAGGTTTGAAAGCAGAACTCATGTCTGAGAAACAC
Source organism: Opisthorchis felineus (assembly GCA_004794785.1). Classification (NCBI taxonomy): domain Eukaryota; kingdom Metazoa; phylum Platyhelminthes; class Trematoda; order Opisthorchiida; family Opisthorchiidae; genus Opisthorchis; species Opisthorchis felineus. The sequence continues at coordinate 649,474 of SJOL01006417.1, read as the reverse complement.
AATCATTTAGCTGGTATATGGATACAAAGTTGGCACCACCATATTTTCCCTTTTTCTACAACCGACGTGATTCTCCGAGCGCATTAGTGAATTCATGAAATTTCACAAGATAGCCAACTAGAATGACGAATGGAGCAGTGCCCAAAATTTTCATTGACAGAACACATTACCCCCAAGGTTGCTGGAAGCGGCCGGTTTCGTTCTTGGATCTCATCAGATAGGCGGTCAGTTTTGTCTTCTTCTTAAACACCAAACTCGGGGTCCGCGCCTACTCGATGAGCCTCCAAAAGAACGAGTTTCCAGCAACATTCTGAGTAGTACGCTCAATCAGGAATAGAAACTGCGATATCTCAAATGCCATACCAACTGAAACATGAGGAGGCGATTGTGCAGCATATTCAATTGAGGACTACCATAAAAGCGATATTCAGCTGCAGTTAACATCAATTTAGCCTGCCAAACTGTGTACCACAACTCTCCTTTGAAAGAACACATAGAATGTCATCCAAAATTATACCACCCAAGGTGAAGTATTCTCCCTGAAGACCATAGCCGTGTGACTGAATGAAGTTACGACGAGGAAAAACCAAGAAATGGGTATGCAGCTTGAGAAGTTTGAGGACGGCTTCTGAATAGTTCAACTTACAAAATCTTGCATTTTGTTGGGATTTACAAGACAGCCGTAGCAGGATCCAACTGCCAAAGGCTGTACTCTGACATGAAAACGAGGTTGCCCCAACACCCGCCTCACCACACATCTACCTAGGGGAACAACGCTGATAACTGCCTTGCCATTAGTGACTTCCACAGTTGGGCAGACGTTGACATCGTCCTGACGCTATCCGGTATCAACTGTTATTCTATTGGGCAACGATGCAGCGAATTAGGTGCATAAGCGTGAGAGAGAGAGGGGGTGTTCCAGGTAGCTCAGTCGGTAGAGTCCAGGAAGCGGGAAGTTGGTGGTTGGAGTCCGTTCTCAGGCGCGTCCTTCAGTCATAGTATGTTTACCTGGACTTCTCAGTTCGACTTGTGCAACTGGTACACTGTTATCCAGAGGGTCATGTCACTTATCGTTGTAAGGCCCAATAAGGATGTAAAGGTAGCCGAGGTTTTCGGAACTACCACATCTCTAATTAGGACTCAATGAAATTCCGAACACACGACTAGGTAATTATCAGTTCCTTCGTCAGGATCGATGGTCAGTCAGGATAAACAAACCGAAAATTCCCTGTTAGGCAAGTTGCCACGTATGAAAAAAAAACAGCACCATTGAAGGCATTTATTTTTGCAGACAAAGGTGTTGACTAACTGTTCCCAATAGAGCTTCATAAAGCGACTACACACGCTCTAGATCTCAGTCGGCTGCTCCACGAGCCAAGGGACAGCGAACCAGGTGTTCAGACCAGCAGCTTATCTACTGAATCCATTTAGCTACCATTGCTGCCAAACTGGTGCTCTTCACCCTTGTGTATTTCCGAACATGTTCAGGCCAAAGTTTAGTTGGCTGATTCTCAAACTTTTCTTCCAAGGCTCCCTAATCACGACATTATCATTCCATCATTCTAAAAAATGCACCCTTCCAACTTAGGGTCTTCTGGCTTAAAATCAACATACCCAAGGCCAGATAGTTACCGAGCATATTTGAACTGTTGAAGTGGACTACGCTGACGTGTACAAATACCGTACAGTGTGGTAAGAGCGCACGAAATGTTACCATGGCTAGATCGGTTTAAATACAGAACTCAATAGTTTGCCATAAAACGCATCATCCTGACATACTTCTTGGTCAAAAGTTTTTTTTCAAGATTTTCCCTTCCGACTCCTCGATCACGTGTAAGAGATTCTTCCCAACATGATTTCTCAGACGTCTTTAATGGAGTACAAGGTGGAGCGATGAGCAGGCTAAACCAGTAAACTAATACTCTAGCATTATGAAAACGATTGTGTGAGGTAGGCGATATGTCTGTTGAAAAGTTGTACTTCCGGTGGAAGCAGAAAATACAACTGGAATAGCACAGCAAATCTGTGAATTTCAGCATAAATCTATTGTTTGCCTTCCATCCAGTATTGCCAACTGGTTTCTCAGTCTCACAGAAATTGCTCCCAAAATGAACAGAGCTTCCGCGTAAACTTAGGACACAAAATCGGCTTTCTTCTTCTTTCCTGGTATCATGTCAATGGCGGTCTAGAAAGTCCGGAATGAACTTTCCTCATCACTAAATACAATTTTTCCTACACACGGCTACAAGTGATATGGTTCTCCGCGATTGGATTGCGTTGGAAAAACGGAACCTTCCTTGTCCTTGTTTATTTTGACTAAGGGAAAAATTGAAGTAAACTTGCTCCAGGGTTACGCTGGAATCGCGAGTGCTTTTCGGACTGTATGCACTGGTTACATTTGATGAGGACTTGGCAGTCGTTCGATCACTTTCTTACCACACTCTTGATTACAGTGGCATTTTCAAGTAATATTCCGAAAGATTGACGGGTAACACATTAACAACGGTCCTCCATCTATCCAGTTTGATCGTATACCAATGTCTTAATGCGCTGATACTTATTCTTGTTCCGGTCCCGATGATGACGAACCACGTGTGATGAGAATGAGCCATCGACCAAGTAAACTCGAAAGCGACCTCGTCAGTGGACATCACTCACAATCGGCAATGAAGCCCGAAATCCGTCCCTGCACACCATTCCTGAGAATACATCGCTTCCGCAATACAGCTCTAACTTGCTTTGATCATAATGGTGTTCCGCATCTAAGCCCAACAGTTCCAAGTAGTCACTTGGGCTAGGGCAAGCTCATTACAAGTTAAGTGTGAAAATAATAGGGCTGTTGTAATAGCATTGTGCACATTATAAGCATCATGAGAAGAGTAGGACGAGGACGGCTGAAACGAACAACCTTACTTTATATACTGTTTCACAGCGATATTCATTGGAAAAATCCCTTCTTGGAGAGTTTGCCAGAGTTAACATTCGTATCTGGTTCAGTGTGCCATCTCTTTCACAAGATGTTACCCTCTCGAGGACCACACTGGTTATTCTGAAAGTACTGTGCGTACCACATAGAGTGACATATACCACCTGTCGAGTGGGATATGATAATAATCACTCAGCTGTAACATCCTTTCGGTGCATAGTTGCCATGCAACCAGAAATAAGTACGAAGGCTGAGATAATGTCAGGTTGTCCAAGCCTAGACAAGAGCAGTCGAGATGCCGGGTTTGGGTTCGAACCACGGACCTTCCGGTCAGTAAGTTTACGCATTAACCACCTAGTTGTCTCAAACTCCTAGGGATATAAGACCATACTTCAAACAATTTTCAATGGACGGACGGTATTTTTTACCGACATACTTTTTACTTTGTATGAAATAAGGATTTGCAATTTGACGCGATTTAGCAACCGTAAGGAAATTTTCAGAAAGTATTATACCTTTGAACTCACTAAGATATGGCATGAATGGGAAATTGGTTACGAGAGCTAGGGATTCACTGACCTAAAAAGTAGCCTCCCAGTGAACCCTTCCATGACATATTTTGGGATAAGCCAACAAAATAATCGAACAACTACAAGAACTGAGTTCACTGTTAGCGAGCGAACGCACCATAAACAGCTATTCATCTGTTTTCGATTGGTCTTAAGGGTCTTATCAGGACCTACCCTAGACGAAACTACTCCTTATTCGCACCCCTCCCAAAGGTGACAACTAGGGGGTGCCTGCATGCACCAGTCATTACCGCCGAACGGATGCGTTTTGATAACGACACAAGTTCGTTAGCAGCAAGGAGGCACAGGCCATGGCGGTTTACTCCATTAAAACAATCAAATATGCCTAGGTGCAAGCAGACGCTGTCGTGCACGATGACACAAAGACTACTTAGACAGTATAGGCGTGTGGACAGTATGGCAAACAGACCGACATTTGAACGGAGGAAACAAGCATCCTAGGTTCGAAAAATACACTCATTTGCACACAAGTTTGGCTTTAACGGCAAACTCGGCTGAATTTCTCGTTTATGATATGCTTCAACTGAATATGCTGCACAAAGGTCACCTCACGTTTCAGCTGGCATGTTATTCAAGATATCGCAGTATATTTGCGTGAGGGAATCTAAGGTCGCTGAAAACTCTTCGAATTTTCATCACATTCGTTTCTCATACTGACAAGGGTGTTTTCAGCAGCCTTGTGAGTAGTATCCTACAGAAGCACCTTCATTGTTCAGAAGTAACCCGGAGTATAAAAACTACCCTATCGCTTTTCTCTACATCCTCATAGCCAACGTTCCGTCACATCATTGGGAAACGTTGGGCAGGATAAGTAAGACTGCAAAGTTGTCATCCCCAGTACTACTAATTCGCCTTTGTGAAGCTGACAACTTCTACTTTGTCATTATCACTAGAAAAACTGCAAGGTAAAGACCAGATGATTATCAGATCCTCCGTGACGATATTGAAAAACCGGTAACAATGAGCCGACTATTTACGGGTAAGTAGGTTCCTGACAAATTTGACGCATGGGCTAAGCGAATGAAATGGTTGGATTAAACCTTGTGTTGCAACCAACCACGTATGGACACAAACTTCGAAATTATCCAAAGGGCTCGTGGTAGGGATTGTCTTTTGGGGCGCATTGCCGCTATCCAACATTCACTATAAGCGATGGGGCAGAGGACGCCGCCATTGTTGGGATGTTTTCTATTCGGGGCATGAATACACTGAAAATGTATCAAGAGACACTCACTAAAGGATGAGCTTGTGCAGCCTGATTAGCCGCCGCAATGCGAGTCCACACCATCATCGGCCCAGAAGGAGTGGCAACGGCCTTCAATTCCGGCTGGAGATGAAACTGTTGCTGCACGGCAGAAGTGGCTGATTGTTGTCGTTGCTGCTGCTCTTGTGCTGTTGCTGATGACTGAGTCAAGTTGGCCGGAACAGCAGCCATCGCAAAAAACTGTTGCTGTTGTTGCTGAAGTGCCTGTTGGTGTTGTTGATGCTGCAAAGCGAAAACGGACGGGTGGGTAGCTTGGGTTATTGTGGTCATCGCTCCCCCGGGAAGCATGACTGCTGCAGCAGCAGCCGCTGCGGCTTGTTGTTGCTGAACCAAATGGTGTTGGGCTGCTGCTTGGGTCAATGTCATTGTAGGCAACATGAGTCCAGAAGCAGCCCCTGTCACAAAAACAGGCGTTGAGGCATGAGCGGTAGGAGCTGGCGGAAAAGTGTTGAGACCAGCGGCGGCTGCTGCGGCTGCAATGGAGGCAGTAACACTGTTCGCGGACAAGCTGGAATCGAGTACTGTTGAAGACGGTTGTGACGGAGATCCACCGTCCTCTCCTTTTGTTCGCAGGCACGCAGAGGATTGGGATGATCGGCCATTTACAGATTTCAGAGCTATCCGATTCGGTTGACTAGCTAGTTGATCGGCGCTCGAGGGAGAGGTGTTCCCTGCTGAAATCAAGCTTCCGTTGCTTTTAGACTTTTTCTTGCTTAATTTGACAGGTGCCAGACCTGAAAAACACCAAAGAGAAGTAATAGATTGATTTATGGATTTATGTCAAGAGAACCACTTCGCCGTGATAAGCAGTCTAACAAAGAGTGCTAATAACAGAAGTCCTGTTGCAGTTTCATCGTATACACGAAAAATTTTAAACTGTAGAGAATGATGTGCTGAGGGTCTTAATAATAGCTGAAAAGGGATGAGAACAGTTGGCACTCTGAAGGAGTGAGTGTAAGCACAAACGAACATGGTAGTCAACTGCAAACTTGTGTACCAACTAGGGACGACTTTGCTGACTTACTTCTTAGAGGGCCAAAAATGACAGGAGACACGAGTAAAAACGTTTGTGTTTGAAAAGATATAACTAGGCTGAGGCAAAAAAGCGTCTTGAGAGATAGTCACAGCCTGAGAAAGTGCTGCTTGGGGTCCGTTCACGGTGAGAAAAGCTGATGGTGAATAAACGTAGACAAAGAACCATACCGACCAACAGGCCATGGTTTGAAAAGTAATGTTGGAAACCGTAAGGCAGAAAATCTGGCAAATATGGGGGAGGGACTGCAGGCGAGTAGTACGATACGCTTCGAACCAATCTGTGAAGCATTTTGTGGTTCCACTCACTCTGATATACTGGACAAACATTACTTTTACATACACGGACCGTGACAGTAACGTGTATTCTTCAAATGCATTTGTTCCATCAGGCTATCTTGCTTGACGGTATCACGCCTAATGAGTAATTATTCGCGGCGTGGGTGACAGTATTCTAAACCGGTTCACGACGAAGTGTTCAGGAGATACATGGGTGTGACGATAAACCAGCTTGCGACAAATTTACCTTGATGAATGGACGACCATTAAGTAGTCGGTCACCCGTATGGATCATACGGTAAGTGTTGATAAGCTTCGCAGACTAGTGGTTCACCATCCCACGTTAAGGGTGTCGTTGGCAATCAGCCCACATAAGGTCTATAGAACAGCAGCTTCGAAACTCAACAGTCTCAAGTGACGAAAGTTGCAAAATTAAAAAAGAATTGCCAACCGAGGTTTGAGAAAGTTCGGAAAAGACGGATTCTGGAAGGTCACGCCAAGAATATAGTTTCCATAAAAGGCAGTCGACTGAGCTCCCTAATTTCATGTAAGAATGTTCAGAGACATTAAGATCATAGGATTCCCCACCAAAATGGTAACTGGATGATAGCCCCTGTGCCGCTGGCGTGCATGTGTCATATCCTCAGGTTTTTACATTTACACATATCAGTGTGGGAAGTGCTTAAGAGCACTTAATCCAAGCAAAACGTGTAGGCCTTAGTTCATGATGATTACAAAAAGAATCCGTTTGGTCATTCAACCGCTAAGACACATCCACCGTTTCCGATTTACCTCGACGAAATCTCATCATTTCTCTTAACATAGTTTGTTAAATGAGATGGCGCATAAATTTTTGAAAATAACACGAGTTCTAACAAAAAGCTTATTTGCGCCGTTTGTTGTGAGTTAATAATAGACAAACAACAATCGCTGAGCTGTGACACCGCTTCGGTGCCCACCTACCACGCAACCCGAAAGAAGACAGGTTGCCAAAGCCTCGACGGTAGCAGCTGATATGCCGGGGTTGGGTTAAAATCACCTTCTGATTTGTGGGTTGCGCTTTAACCACTGAGCCATCTCGAGCCTTGTTGGGAGCTAAGAGAAGACCATTGTCTGCAATCACGAATTGGTGACTGACTAGTGTTTCTTCCGAAGTACCTGGAGTTACTATAGTTTCGAGCTAACTAGGATAGGTGCCATTATTTGATATGCGAGCGTCTCTTATAAAAGCTGATAGAGCTTTTGGACTGAGAACATCGATGAATACCTAAAGTTTGGTTTGGAAGCTATCCAGAGCGAAGAAAACCACCGCATCAGCCCCAATCAGTGCCGAGATCAGCGAACTATTGCTTACCGAAAAAGACTTTACATGCTGGAGAACAGATTAACACGAGTTGTCGGTGTTTCGGTAGTGGATTGTCTAATCTATACGATAACCTGATTATGAAACCCGCCCATATTACGGTTACTTGATCCCTAAGAGATGGATTCGTTTTGTGAACAACCTATCACGTAAACCTACGCCACAACTGAGACTAAGGACACCAACACAGACAACAAGGATGCCGCGTACATCTGCCGGGGGCAGACTGGCGAACAAGAGCACCTTAGAGTAAAACCCGCAACATACCTGCTTAGTTTGCACCACAATAATTATAAGAACTTTTTAATACACTCACAGGTTAAAGTGTCAAGTTTCTTGCAATTCGTCAGAGGATAGGACAGAGCATTATCGTGGACGAATGATGTGGGCCCGCTGCACATGGCTATCTTGCTGTATGTGATTGACGAACCCCATTCTCAAGGTAGCACGGAGAAGAGGGTAGCTCAAAATCACCAGCAAGTCGCTAAACGTCCATCCAGTTAACGTACCTTTCGAAATAGCGACATAGCGCGATCGGTGAGAAAAAGGCTAGTGACCGCAAAGTTAGTGATTCGAACCCAATCAATGTCATTGATCGCCCTAATCTAGATTTCACTGAAAGGATGCTGGCGCCTCAGTTCCACATTTTTAAATCTAACCCACAGAAAACGGTTGCCTATCCAAAATATCCCGTGACACTTCGACCTCATGTGCACCGATAAATTCCAAACAAGTATATCAAGTGCCGTAAGGGAGCCATTATCGCCGTATTTTCTGAGGATGTGTTGCCGTCCAGAGTGGTTGACGACGATGGTAGTGGTGGTGATGATGATGCAAATAACAGCTTGAAGCCGCAACTAAATTGAACTGCTTTGTCACTGGTTGAAATAGGAAATTATCCAGCCTCCCATGCGAATAGGTGACATACTTAGCGTGGGACATCTGATGTGTTTCCGAGCAATTTGCACCCAGTTTGTTGGGGAAGTTTACCAAGGTCGTTCTCCCCTCTGATTTGCAAGCTTGTTAGCGAACGTAAACCAGTTTCTCATTTGCTAATCTGAACGACCTCCAATTCAACTACTGAAGAAACAATCAACGTCTCTTCAAGATACGATATCAGTGTTTAGAAAGCTGATCACCGCTTGTTGGCTGCGCACTTGATTTGGAGTCTCCCGAATAGGGCTACGGGAAAGTACCACCTTCTTGCTTCAGCATTACAAACGATAATATGGTAAGGATGATAATCCGTTTTTCGGAACAGTGTACCACTTTAAACGAACAAAAACTGAGTAAACGGCTTTACAATGCAAACAAACAATGCGGTTTGAAGTACTCCTACGAAACCCTAGCCACGCAGTTCATCGCGACTGTGACAAAAGGTAAGACTCCTAAAATTGTATTTAGGACCTCGACAAAAGCGCGAACGACAAAAAACAGAAGCGCACCTGGGGCTCTTCGCTTGGTACCCATGTTTATCCCCACTCCAGGCTCACCCTGATGTACTCCACGGATGTGTCGGTTTAGGTCCGACTTCTGAACAAAAGGTTGTTGACACTGCTGACACTCGAAGTTCCTTGCTGCCCGTTCGTGATGCTTCAAATGGTCCTTCAGTTTATCCCTGGGAAAAAATAAAAAGGGTGACGAAAAACGTAAGCAAGGTAAGGAATCCGGCCCAAGTCAGTGCGCGGGACCAACACTGAGGTATGAGTCAGGAAACTCCCTGTGCTTATTCCAAGTGCTGATGACTGAAGAAAGCTGTCACAGCCATGCTGAGTGTTGGGAGACTAAATAGACTACTGTGCACGTTAATTAGGTAATGAAACGGACCCGAAACAACGAAACCTTATTGGCATGTGCCGGTGACAGCAATGAGCCGCCTGCTAATGCTTACACAGAAAGGTTCCCCTTGTTTCCTGATGATTAGCAGAAAGTAAAGTAAAGCAAAAAGTAATTACCAGTTACTTCCCAGCATTCCGTAACGCTCAAGCGCACACGAAATATTCAGAGGCAGTCGATTTCCGAGGTGTCACGCACCCTGGGAACCTCGGCTACCATAACTGCAAAAAATAGTAGACATACAGACAGCACAGTCTGATTCCCGAAACGCCACTGAACGGCCAGGCAAACAATGTCCACTCAAGGAATGTGGACGTAAGTTTGAGTGGCGTCGCACCACCTCCAGTCCTAGTAATTGTGGGAACCAGGAAGCCCGACTCCGTTAGATACAGCCAAAGAGGGTTTGGTTTCCTAACTGCCCTCCAGCGAAACTGCATACTTTGGGTATACTGAAAGGGCTTCAATCGATGAAGAACTCCTGAAGAGGAACCTTCACCGAATTACCGAAACAGTTATTCACTAAGGGAAAGAAATGCCTGAAGGCACCATCAAGTGTTCACTTAATGTTAATTAATTGGGAAAGGTGAACAAACGCAATAATACAGAGGTACCCAAACAGAAAAACCACATTTATTCTGCAAGTTTAAAAATGCAAGATACATCAACAAAGTTAGCAAGCAATAATGACCTTCCACAACGGAATGCTCCGCTGGCAAAATAGTTCTTCACTTGCTGAGACAATTCTGTTCAACTTTGTGGTAGTTATGGCTACTCTGGATAACATCTCGCTGAGTCATGTAAATTGACAAATCACAGCGGGTCGTTATTCACTCCTGCTGTAAAAGCCTATAAAGCAGCCACTGACCATCAAGTACACAAATGTGCACGGTGTGTAGCAATAATGGAGAGAAGTGAGTCAAACTTTCAGCTAGACATCACAGTAGTGATTGTTGCTGGAAACACCGCAACAGATTGTTGTAACTCTCAGGCATCGATGTTCAATCTTCTCTAGACAGCCCGTGAAGTGGAGCAAGATTAAAGGCAACGAACCTATACAACAGTGAGTGGAACTGTGATAATGAATACCAGAAGAAAGCCAGAGCGAAAACCTATCAAAGAACTGACTCAAAATGGACATAGACCAAGAGGCAGCAATCATTCCAGGAGCAAAAAGACACCAGCATGAGAACTGTCGCCGAAGAGCATCAAACAATAAGGCTATCCAATAAATATACGCAGCAGGAAATTTACCACGGTTTATAAATCGTTCAAATTCGCGTCCATAAGAGAAGTGACGAACATAGCACGTCAGGAAGTGGAGAGGTTCATCAATCAGTTCACAGTATCGATGTAGCGGGAAGTAAACCAACTTCAGCTATTTGTTGTGCATGATCGTCCGCATAGTGCTTTGAATTGGCATCCTGAAGGCAATACGTGGTCAGACATTCGCCATATAGGCTCCCTTGATCTACGGACGTCCTGGGTGGGGAAATCAGCCAAAGGTCTCCTTGTGTACCTTCCACCAAATTTGACTCAGCTGGCACAAAACTCAAACGTTTGTTCATCATTCTAGTTGTCCAACGTTAATGGGTAGTTGTGAGGTATCCTGTAGTTTCCCGATGCTGTTTCCCTAGTTAGCTTTCTCTCGATTATTGGGTGATTTCTACCTTCTGGACCACCTGGTTTTCATTCTCGGGTAGCAGTGCGAGATTATTTTGAAAGAAGACCAGTGGACAGCTTCGTCGGATTCTCACAAGCTCTACGAACTGATAAGGAGTCTGACCGGTTATTGAATGTACCACGATGGAAGAAACATATAGGAAGATTTCCTTGTCCAATACGGGGGACATTGGTTACACGCATTTCATGTTCCAACGGTACACGTCGTTTGGTAATTCGGAACGCAAAAATAGCCACCTCCCTCATGAAGTGAATAAGGGCACTCAGGAAATGTGAATGTCAACATACGAACGGGCGCGTACAATCGAAAATACCAAAAGTCTGCGAGGAGCATGTTACCAACGGGAGGAACAACCAACAAAGGGATATGGTAAGTTTGACGGGGTTCCGACTGATGGTATGGTAAAAAAAGTGGTAACACGTTCATTTAGGGACAGGAAGAGCTACGAACGAATGCGCACATGTGCACAGAAAAGCTTTACCGATAGTGTAGACGGGGAATTGATCAGCGAAGTTACCCACACAGGGTGAACCCAGCCCGATCAATCTAGCCATGCAGACTGGTGGAAAGAGGAAAAATTCCATACACACCCCATACACACAACTGTAGCTGCATATTGCACTGGAAAGAATAGACTACACACATCCCTACCACAAACACAATGTGAAAACAGTTAGACAGCAACATGAGGATACACACACGGCCTTGGCACAATGCACACACAACGAACGTTTCTCCCGATCAGTCACCGAAGTTTGGTTGCAGCAAGGTAGTCGTATAGTGGCTGTGCATCCCCTAACAGGGGTTAATACTAGGGGTTATTACAAGCGTCACTTCCGTGATCACATCCTGGAAGCGCACGAGCCACTATTGAGTGAGCGGAGAACACATTAAGGGTGAAAACACGCTGGGACAAATAGAAAGACTAGACAAAACTGCAGGACCAAAAGGTTACAGGTAAAAACTGAACGGGATTCGGTTACTGGTTTTAAATCTAAAAATCGCCATATTGCTTTCGGGAAACTATATTCTACCCGTCTTTCGTTGGGGCTCCGGGAGCTAATCACAGCCAACATGCATTGTTAGATCTGCGGGCATAACAATAACACGGCTATGATTTTCATCCTCTTTCACCAAACAAGAACGGACATATCCGGAGATTTTTGACTGGGTTACACACGACAAAAACCTTGACTTAACGAGACGAGGACAAACAAAGCACATTAGGAGAACAAATAAAAAAGAGCACTCCATCGAACCTGGGCTACAGGGTCGATTACCGGCACAAAAACAAAAAAAGTGGAAAAAGGGAATATTCCGGTCCTCTGAATTCAACGGCAAAACAAAAACTTTATTGGAACGTGCTTGGATAAGTAGAAGTCTCATAAGGGGTCAACCAGTGGTACGGCTGTTAATCCAATAGGTTAATGTGTGGCGCATTATTAGTGCGTAAGTCTGCCCGGTAGAGCAGCCGACTAGGAGGAGTTTATGGGTTCACCTCTCGTTGACGTCTTTAAGGCTCGGTTGGTATGAATTAAATCAGTTCTAACCAGACGAATAACGTGTTCGATCTTTACTACTTCTCATAACAACATCATCGAGGGGCGCCTGTTTCCGGATCTATCTGCCGTTATAGTCCTGAGCAACGAACAGTCTAAACTAGGGATACTCGGATGTCGTTAGACACCCCTAGCCTATTGGTACGGAAAGTATCCCCCATATTTTGTGTCCTAGAGCTGGCTTCAATCATACATAGTCTTCTCCGTCCTCCCTGCTCTTCTAGCACGGAGGACACTGTTTAGAAAAGTTCCCACACACTCCCTGTCTCCATATGTGGATCATTATCTCATGAGAACAACTACGCCACATCGCCATTCCCGTATTTTGCAAAAATTCTGTAATCGATCAAACAAGCCCTGGGTGATTCGAAAAACAGCCTCCTGAGCGATCGCCAGAATGGATTTAGAGGAGATCGCATGTATGAGCGTACCACACGCACGATCAGGTGCCCTAGACTCGTTCGTTGAAACCGAATTACTATGCTTGATAACTTTATGGCCTTCGATCAAGTATGATGTGACAACGCGACTACAAACTTGCAAGGCACGACAACTTAGTGAACTAGACTGACCGTCACCTGACAAATCGCTCAATTCAAGTACGTGTTACCGGTGATCTCTCCTAGATCCACAAGGCCGACACAAGCGTTCCCCAAGGTTTCGTTCTTTTCTTCTTCTGTTTCCGGTTGCATCCACCCTTGTGCAGACGATGTCATCCTTCAAATTTTCCCGGCGACATACTCCACTTCAGTTTAGTGGAGATCGCGTGCATGAACTCATACACCAAACGCCGATTTCACAAACGTTCATGTGTGGGGCTCTCTGAAGATGGCTGCAATGAATCCTACCAAACCCATACAGGATTTTTTCCGTCCGCCAGACTATAATCCTTCATTGGTTCTGACCCAGTCCCTTAATCATCCAGCTGCTATGGCCTTGGTCTCGCTTTTCCTAACAATCTCAGTTAACTGCAACCTGAGTCTCTGTAAATGTTCCCCTAACTCCCAAAAAGACCCGGGTATCCTTCACTTGGAAATACTGCTGCCGTGCTCCTTCAGCATATCTCTCATATCTCTCACTATTTAACGAAAAGCTGTTTGTCTCACTGACTACCTTTCCATGGTCAATTATCCCCAAACCCCCTCTCACCGTTTGGGTGAAGCCTACCTCTTGCTATCTTATCACAACTGCGGCAGTAAATGCTCCAATAAGTTCGTCTTTTTTCGGCCCAAATCCACAGCTTTCCAGTTGCCTGGCCGGTCTACATCCATTCCAAGCCTCAGTCACCGAGTGCTGAACAGAACTGTTTGCCCTTATGGTTTTCCCGAAGACTGCTTGTCCCTGAAATTCTCTTCCGTCTGCACTTTCTCACAATTCCTATAATCTTTAGATTTTTGAGATTAACGTTCATTTATCCAAACTCCGATAAAGCGTATCGATACACACGTGTTGTTGTGACTACCTACTATTGCCAGTTTACTCGGTGAACAAAGATACCGCAATGGAAACATTTTTCAGGAAGTTGAAGTGAATCCTTGTGAAGCTACCCCCAAAATGAATGTCCCTCCTGTTGTTGGATATCCAAACAAGTGCACTATCAATTGGCGTGCTCTACTCACATCAACTTATACATATACTACTAGACCATATATTAGTGACCACGGTTTGAAGAGCCAATGACTGAGCCAACAGATTTTCCGATTGCACACTTCAAAGAAGACATTTATTTTAATTCGCTATTTACAGTTGGGGAAGCGAGAACGTGAAACTGAAACTACACCTGGATCTGGTGACGGAGAGGAAGGCATATGAGAATGACAAGTGGAACTCACTTTCGGGAAAACGCTTTGGTGCATATACCACAAACATGTGGTTTTTCTGTCGTGTGAATGGACATCACGTGACGTTTCAGTTTATCTTCTCTGACAAAACACCGACCACAAGTGTCGCACGTATGCTTCGGTTCGTCGTGCATAATCCGGTGTTTCAAAAGCAGCGCCTTCTGGGAGAAGACACGATTGCATGCAGAACAAGGGAAGTCGCCCTTATTATCCAGGCGTTCCCAATTACTTGAGGGCGCAATATTTACTGCCGATGTGGTCGTCTGCGAGTCTGGCGCTTCATCCATGCCATTCGGGGATATATTTTCGGAAGACTGAATGTTCTCAAGTGAAGATATGTGATGTAAGGAGGGGAAGACAGCAAATAAAACGATCAAGACATGAACGACTATCCAATCGGTAACATGCAGGTACCTCGTCGTAGACTAGGAACAAATACTGACAAGAATACAGATCATGTGTACCGTTCCCGTCTACAAACAAGACAAACGGGTGATGATATTTTACAGAAAGTAATCCTTTGCAAGGGTCCCGTGGCAAAATAAAATTTCTGTCTATTATTGTCAAAATAAACCCAATATGTCTAACACCTGACACCTCTGACGATAGACTCAAACTTCACAGGCACTTTACCACATAGGCTGAAGTTTGAGGCGACTAGATAACCGAAATTTTGGCTGAGTGGTTAGAAAGTCAAGATTACCAAACAGATAATTACATGTATCGTGAGACAAACCAGGTGAGACCAAAATGTTCTTTGGTTTTACGGGACACGTAATTGCAGTCCCGTGATCAATAGACATTGGCCCACGTGGTTCACGAGCATACCAGCTTTACCGTGCGAGTACAGAGTGAACTTTCCGGTTGGCCGAAAATAAATCACTGCTTCTGGTCACGTGCCGACAACTAGTAAGGAGAAAAGCAAGCTTAGTCGATGGCCACCCAAATGCGCATTGAACCGTCTCAGTGAAACGTGCAGTTCATTGCGCAATTGAATCCGTAATCACAGCTGGCGGCACAATAAGGCTTGCGAAGCTTTGGGGCTGATTCAACCAGCTACAGCAAAGGAATGGATAAACCATCCCCTTTTTACTGCATCAAACAAGGGACATCCCATCGCACGTGATAGATAACTTCAAAACCAACTGAATCGGGAATGGTCCCTGGACCAGATGTATGATTTCTTCTTTCACACTACCTCGGAACAATGGAACAGTGGTTTCTCAATTGTTTGCATCACAAAAGAACCTCCTCATAGAGACCACTCCATCACCATCATCATCAGAGACAGCAACATCCCCGTTCCGTGAAGTTTATCAATCGTTTGCCAGTGCCCCGTCAAAAAAGCGATAGGAAGACTTATCACTTTTGGCCCCATACTTTCCTTTTTTCAAAAAATCAGGGAACGGAAATTGATTTGTTAGGCAATGGTACGCTAAGGGCTAAAAAGTTAAGCTTAACTCTACTGGTACCTACTGTTGGGTCTTCCTGGTACTGCCTACTGCGAAAAGGGATGGTTCCGGCGCTTGTGTAATACGTAGAATCACGAAACCTAACGTAAAGCTTGAGCTCAACGGTGGTTAGTCTGGATTTTCTGATCGACACTATGAGCACCTACAAGCTAAGTTGCTCGACGAACGTTCAGTTATGTAAATAATAATCCAGTTACATCACCCGCGTCCGTAGACGAACAAATTAAGATGAATATAACGATCCCGTCAATCTAAGACTGAATGACGACCACTTGGTACAGTTGAATACCGCACGGGTTTAACTTTTCCATGAGTTTATTGCAGGTAAATTCTGCTTAATCACACTCAAGCATAAAGCGATAACCCTTTTTGGAACTATCAAGTGGGCTCTTTAAGGCAAATGCAAATCGAATATTTTGATGATGCAAGCACGGAAGAATATTCCACGATGTTAACAATTAAGAACAAATTCAACCAGTCTCAAATATCAAGTGTGCATTTCATCGGCATATGTGACGAGGTAGAAGTTAATTTTTCTACTCTTGGATAGCGTTAGAATAAGAGGGGTGCAAAAATCGACAAATATGCCAACACTGATTTATCAATCTACATTTATTATTTCACCATGGATAGTGTCCTTTACGTGATCCCGGAATCTGATGACAAATGAAACAGTGAGTGATGAGAAAAAAAGTGATTTTATGATCACGGGGAAAGCTTTCGAGTGCCTGCTTAAATTAGATAGACGTCGAAAATGAACTCGGTATTGAAGACCCTAGTAGGATCCTACGTTTATCGCCCATTGCGCGAGAATATTTCAGACGGGACCAACTGGGAACAATGATTTAACATGTGGTAAATATAAAATAATACGTAAAAATGAATACTTTGTCTGAATTTCATTCAGTGTCGTGGACCCAGAGATTTGGTCCATCTCTCGAATCGGGGTCTCTCCCTTCCACGAAGGGACCGCTTTGATCAGGTCTAACGGTGGTCTCTAGTGCGGGACCACTGTATTATGCGCCCTGCTAAGCAGTCGCCAAACCGTAATAGATGTGATTAGAGTAGATGTAATTTGTGCCTAAAAAATGGTGAACCTGGCACTCGTTTTCTAATGCTGATAGTCCCGTTTTGAATTTCAGGTTATGGCACAAAGAAATGTCTCATCACACGGGATTTCGAGTTTCTTCAGCCCACAAGCGAAGAAGCTTGCGTTTTGTTTTTGTCACTGTCTCATCGATAAGCGTAATGTTGAATCGAGGGACAAAAATGAGGTGAAACACGTTAACGTAACCCAATCTTTCAAGTGTCTGTAGATATTGCTTGAAAATCGGGACAAGGAAACACAAAAAATGCGGGATTTTCAACCACCTAAACTGACTGTCCTCTGAACTGACGTAGCTGTGCCGGTTCGCATCATTAATTCCAACCTTCGGTGTCCGGTCCCACCACTACGACAATATATCAGGCTATCATTCCTCTTCCCAATTTTCCTGACAATCATGTTTGAAATAGAATATCGTAGACATTCTTGCTTACTGTATCTTCAAAGGTAAGGAAGTATAATGCAAAATAATAAATGAATACGACACCAAGACGCCATGAGCTTTGTACAGTTTCGAAGCTCCGACTTACTGGTATTAACCGCTGACTTAATTCAACCACTTTTTATTCGATCCGCCTAGAGATATTGAACTCTAAGCTCAGTACTACAACCCAAGCAATAAGAATTTTGATCACTTATCATCAGAGGTTTTTACCGCTTGCCTTTTCAAAATTCGAGATTCTTACGGACATTTGAGCACAACATTTGTGTCCGTGAGGCGGCACAGTGCAAAAAATGGCAGAAGCTGAACAGCAGAGGCATATTTCATAAACAGGATTAGAGCCAAACCGTAATACGCGTGTGACCGTTCTCCGCTGCCCACTGCCGTGCGACAGGTTCAGATAATAATGCTCAACGACTCCATGTAGTTCAGTTCATTCCGTTTGTAGCATACTTAAGTGGACGGTCTGGTACCAATTTACTTAAATACTTACGCCGTCAGCAAACCGGCGCAGCTACGTTAGTTCAGAAGACAGTCAGTTTGGTTGGTGGAAAATTCCGAATCTTTTGGTGTGACTTTTTGTTTCCCTTCTTCCGATTTTCAAGCAACATCTATAGGTGCCTATGGATGTTGCTATAGATGTAATGGATTTGACCACCATTGACCATGGACGTATGCACGGCGCTTGGGGCAATGGCACCTTGGGACAACTTATGTCAGGTGGGCAGGAGTGGGTACGTGGTATACAGACAGAAAAGAAAGTAGTGGGTTAGGGATAGAATAGAATAGACACAACAGCTCAGCTCGTTTCGTGACACATGTCGATGAGTACTTTCAACCAGTGATGTGGTGTCTCTGATATCTCGACCACCTGGATGGTATACACCACTGCAGCTAAGACCCATTGTTGTTTTTCACGTCCAACCTCAAAGTAATGTTGCTCGCCTTCTGGTATCTGCAAGTCGGAACCTATCTGGGCAAACAGGTCACGGAAGGTGACTGATTGCTTAGTATAAGAATCACACAATGCAACCACCACTAAATGGTGTCTTCGAATCAAACCATCCGTCGGACAAGCATCTGATTTGACGATCGGGTTGTTCGTTGAACATTGTAACCTTGTTGCAACAAAAGACAGCGGAATCAGCAAACTCGGGGAAAAGTCAGCCATGATCTGAAAAGCCTGAGCTACCAGCATTCCCTTCCATACCACGCATGCGATCTGTTGCCAAATTCCATTTGTCCACCTTCCGCATTGTCAATCCGATGGTCAAACACAAGCCGCCCTCCTTTGTCTCCAACACACAATGCCCAGGCTTCAAAGCCTTAAAGCAACACTAGACGACCTACCTCGTTTTTGACCCGACTTTCCATCATGAGTCTGGTGATACCGGTGAAAGGAGAGAAAACTTTCGCTGCGATGTTGTTTATTAGCAGACACGAACAAAGCTATTACAGGTCATAAGACACGGAAGCAAACATCTCGTCTGAACAGAGGTTTTGAAAAGCGAACATTCCCAAGCATCTTCTTGATCTTTCCTGGACGTTTGTTGAATAATACGCAATAGTAAACGAAAACCGCAAAGCGGTTCCGAAATTTATGTAATAACCTTCGCGTTCCATCGGATGCGGGGGCGGGGCTCGGACATCAAACCATAGACTACTTGCGTGCTTCATCAGCAGTATACACCGTTACACTGGTAGTTGATCAGGTGGCAGTTGAACTGTTCACTGTGCTTGGCAAACGCTTCGTCCCAACGCGCAGCTGAGTGGGATCAACGGCCACCTGATCAACCACCAATAACGCATCCCAGCTACCATTATTTCGCCCCATTGTTGAGAGTCTAATGTTCCGTCGACCCCAAAAAATCCCAAGTTGGGGGAAGGTAGAACGGGTTTCAGCGATCCTAGCGTTCAGTTCGTCAGCAATGCCACCATCCGCCATCATAAGTAAAGTTGCCTCTTGCTTCTAGTGTTTATGATGCAACGACAAGCTTTTTTGACACACTCAACCAACCTTGCGATAGTACTTTAAACTTTGAAGGAGCAAAGCGCACACCACCTTGCACAGTAACGTTACATATATTTGTGTCTGGATGAAAGCCGAACCAAGCATCGTGATGTGTCCTGCATACTCTTAGGTCCTTCTCGAGAAGTTCCACGACAGATGTAACGAAGAGTTTCTTCGAAAATGAAGTTGAAAAGGAAGGGTGACGAACAACATTTTTGGTGATGATTTTGAGGGGGCACTCTCCATAGACTTTCAAATGTTCACGGGTGTGTGGTGAAGTGTGGTAAGGATGTTTGGAATGTCCGTGAAGGGGAGATATCGGCGGAGTCGAACGCTGCTTTCAAATCCAAGGTAACAACTTCGATGTGTCGACGTCTGAAAAGTTACTGCAGGGTGAAGGCTTCATCAAAGCATCCGTGCCCGACGGAGCCCTGCTCGATTTTCATGACTTTGCTCCTCACATCTGCTGGTAAGCCTGTGTAGGATGACACCTTTCGGCCACTTATAAATGGTGGCGACCAGAATGATATCCCGATGGCTACAACAATCAGCCTAACACCTTTTTAAAGACGAGAACAACGACAACAACAATTACTCTAGTACTTCTTTAACCCTTTTCACCATCCTTAACCAAGGCAGAGAGAGGGGTCAGGACCGGATGCTTTGTCTCTTGAAGCGTCTGATTTCTCTTTTACCCTCAGCTCCCGTTGGAATAGAGCGCTGATCGCTCCAACTGCGGACGGGCGAGGGTCGCAATGACCTTGTGAGCCATACTGCTGTGTGATAAATTCACTGACAGGTGGTCTTCCTTGTCCTATGTTAGGGAAAAGTTGGAGAACAGTTCGGTTGTCTTCAATCTTCACCAGTTCTTCCGATCAACCTTGAAACTGTGGCTCAAGTTTTGCGTCAGAGATCTTGCTGAATCGTACTGTCGGCCAGATGGGACACCGCTCCTTACCTACTCCAGCAACATCGATTTCTGTGAAACCTAACTTAACTGGACGATGGTGTTGTTTTGAAAAACACACAGTTAAACTCCGCACTCAGCGTTGGCAATCGCGAACCACTGTTCATTCGACCGACCTATCTGTTTCGCGTTCATGAGCTGTCTAGACAGTTACCACCTCCAAGAGAACTGCATCCTGCAAGCGCGCGACGTACCGGTGCATAGTTTTCACCTCGATTGAAAAGAAATTAGTTGCATCGCGAGCACGCATCATTGGGTGACCTGAGTGTGCTCCAATGTGTTCCAGTAGGAAAAACTGCTTTGAACACACGAACACCACCCATAGCTAACTGCTGTGTTCAGTCTGGGCACTCCAATGGTTACGGATGGGAGGGCGCCAGGCGACACCATGTTCGCAGTCGCCTTACAGGTCTGTGTTTATCAACATACAGTTAGGAGTTGTGTTCACCACTGTCAGTTTCGAGAGCGTCCACGCCAAATCGTCCACCAAGACGGCTGTCATCCAAGTCGATTCTTTTCAACTGGGCATTTAGATCGTCAACCACGATATGGATGTTAGTGAGATTTGTCATCCGGAAGAGTTCGGAAGACTATCCGCAAAGGGTTTCTTTGATATTGTCAACGCAGTGGCTTTCTAAGACAAGATAACAAAAGTGTTTCGGATTCTGGATTGTTTGCTTAGAATCCTGACAGACCGCACCAGCCGAGCTAACTTGGACGCAGACTGCTGTCGCATTTGGACTCCAAAATGATCGCGACATCTCTGACTAATGTTATGTCTATTAGTGCCATTAGTGGGCTTCTCGTGAAACCTCAACAGTTGGTAAGGCGTCGAAAGCGTTCAGCCACTGAAAGGGCTGGTCCGGATTGATATATAAATATATTGGTCTGAAATACGTGTAATTGAATTCGGTTTAAGCTTACTCAAATCTCCGTTTCACATACCTAAAAAAAAACTATGCAGCTGAGAACTACGAAGCTAGTCCGCGCGGCCTACCTAAACAGTTAACAAACTAATTTACCAACAGAGCCGCACTTTACCGGCGCATGCAACCACCAGTCCAGTGTTGCCTGATCCAAACCCACAATCGATGCAACGCATGAAGATCCGAAGACACCATACAACGTTTAGAAGTTCACAATTAGTTCCTGATCATTATTTACGAAGGCTTCCAGTAGGCCAAGTAAACGCCTACTTACTTGAACCTATCACTGTGAGTATCAGTGAGCAAGCTACCTGAATAGGGGTAGGCGAACGAAGGAGTTCCATTGGCTTCAACTGGGCAAACAAGTCTTCCCGTTGAAGTCATCCAGAGCGAATTCTAGTTTAGAGACAGCGGGAATGGAGACAGACTCACGCTCACAAGCACGTCCCGAGCTGCTACGGCGGTGATTGGACTGGATAAATTTGAGGCATGAGTGACGGTGGACGGTCACTGATTCTCCGTCACACTTGGAGGTTTAATTCGCGGTCAATTCGAAGCAGTAAAATGCACAAACACTAGAAGAACTGTATGGCCCCGGAAAACATCGGGCCACAAAATACACCAACTGGAGATAATAATAATAATAATAATAATAATAATAATAATACTGGTCGATCAGCTTACCTCCTTGGAGTTTTGCGAGGATACAGTATTGTGTAGTGCCGAGCTGGAACCATTCATGCTTGCTTCAAGCACAGAATTTGATAAAACTGAGCCCGTATTGATCGGGGCTAGACTGAGGGTGAGAATCCTATCAGTGCCAGTCCCTTCGAGAGATGGGTCGACCTCCAGAGCTGGGTCCGGCTTCCGGTTTCCAGCAAGCGCGTAAACCACGTCTTCTACGGCTGCAACGGCTGCTGAAACATACTCTGCTTCATCACACGCCGTATCTTCATCTGGATGATCGTCATTGTTTGCAGTATTGTTTGGGATAGGACTGGGTTCTTCTGCAGTTGATATGAGAACGTCTATATCGCTGATATCATTCGATTTCGACGCGTCTCTGTTCAGAAAGCAAAGTTCACCTGAATGGGAAGCCAAGGTATCCGGTACATGGCTGTTGAGAAAATTCAGTTGTGAACCGGGCGAATGCGCAATGTCTGATTGCGCCGGTCCCGAACCGGAATGGGGAGAGTTATTAGTGGCAGGGTTCATCGGAGAATGATCACAGGTAATATTTCTGTTCTCTGAATTTACAGCAGATTGAGTCTTGTTAACATTGCTATCCATATTGGCAAACTGGTGGTCGACAACTGGGATGGATGGGACACTGTTGTCAGTGGAACGAGAGGGTGTATTTCGTCCACCTAACGTATGTAAGCTAGAGGAAGGGTACACAGATGTGTCAGAAGAATTTCTCGGTGGGTGATTATCAACAGTTGCTAGGGTCATTTTGTTTGTCAAGATAGTTTCGGATGTCACTAGTGCTGCGCTCCGAGGTGGCGATTCCGTTTTTGGCGGTAGTGTGGATGTGATAGGAAAGCGGTCATCATGCGGAAAAGGGGATGAAACAGATGTAGTGGGAATATGTAAATTTGGGCCCCCGGTATTCGGGGATATACCCTGCTTATCGGAAAGAACGGTTGTGGGAAGAAGTAAAGGTGATGTCGAACGCGCCCAAGTGCTATCCGAATCCGCCGCCGTGGCTGCAACGCTACGAACAACTGGAGCATCAGTAACACGACTAAAATTTGGTTGCAAATAATGTGACGGAGCGGAGGGAAATGAAGAACATGTGGTGGTGGCCACCATCTCTGCCGGATGTCGTTGATTCTGGCATGGGACATCAAAATCGACAAAGCTCTGTTTGGGATGGGGTTGTTGTGGTGGAGTGGATAAGGTAGACGGTGAACTAGTTTCGCGAACAAAAGTACTGTTACAGATGAATGGATCACGGCCAGGGCTAGGAAACTTTATGGAACTATCTAGAGAATTCGTGTGCAACGGTGATCCTCTAGAAGTCGGAAGTATACGACATTCTGAGGTTAATGAAGGGGATATGGTGAAAAACTGAGAGGCGGGGCTTGATACACCAAGGGTTGAAGTGTAATTCTCCATAGCATTATTTGGACTGAAACCACCAATTGATGTATTTGAAGGGATAAGTTGAAGACCAAGTGGATCCTCTGCTTTCGCCAAGGCGGCCGCTGTGGAGTTGAGGCGAGAAACAAGTAATGCTGCACCACCGGCAGTGTGCAGACCATGTTCACTGCGTTCCACATTGGCCTTCACACTCCCATCTAGCTCGACATCTAGTGGGCGACAAACCCTGGTATCAGGTGGGGTATTCAGACCAGAGGACGAAGATCGTAAATGAGGTGACCCAGGGGAAACGGAAGCGGCGACAGCGGCCGCTGCTGCTAGGAGAGAGCGCATATCGTCATCGTCATCATCCATTAGTGGGGATCCTCCGATCGGCTTCATCGACGGCAAGTCAAAATCATCGGTAAAGTGAATCAAGTGAGCTGCATGGGAAGCTGATGAGGGTGTGGAGAAGGAAGTGGGACGTGAAGACAAATGTGTGGACAGATTCACATTCATGGGATCTTGTTGCTTCACAACAGATTGGAGTGGACCGGAAAGAGTTAATTTCGGGGTAACATGTCCAGATAAGGAAACTGGATGATTATCCGTTGAAGTAGTGCATGGAATTCCGCCATCTGTCACGTTTCGACTGGCTTTTACCTGAAATCACATAAGAGAGTGTAAGTGAATTGGGAAAATGTGGTCAATAGTGGCGATTTAATAAGACAACTATTTGTGTGAGAAGCGATCAGAAAATCAAAAGACCTTTCGAAAGAGTTAGAGCCACGTGAGATAAGTGGGCAGTACGCGACTGACTACGGGGTGTCGGCTAACAGTTGGTGATATGACGATATTTCATTGACAGGCCCGTAGCTGTCAACTATCCAACACAAATTTTTCCTTTGTCCCTCACAAAAGGGGACTAAAAATAATTTTTCTGATTGTTGGTCGGTAGTGAGAGTGGTAGGTTTCAGTCAGTTGAAGACAGGTACGGAACAACAATGCACCTCATAAAATATTGGCAACAATCAACGGGCGCTGCCTCTCTTGAGCAGGAAACAGCGAAGAAACTTGGAGAGTAAACCAGGGAAACGAAAACGGATAGTCTACCAAATCTAAAATGAGGAAACATCGAAAGCGGGAAAATTCCGCAAAACAACATCCAGCCGCGGCATCCATAGCTGGCACTCAACCAAAGGAAGCACGAAGACTGACAGTATCCGCTTAGATGGAAGCAAGAAGGGTCAGTTGTGAGCTTGGTCAGAAACTCGCATCACCATTTCCAGTCATATTGTGTGCATAAGATGGCACAGATAATATAACGCGAATGTTCTTGTCTTCCATCTCTTATGAGTTCACATAAGACCAAGTGTCCCAAAGGTAGCGTCAGCTACCAACTGGTCGCTACCATTCCGACCTGGAACACGAGATCTATAGTTCCGTGAATGTAACGAGCTGAATACATAAGGAAAAAAATCCGTCAGATCATGCAGCCTAGGATCGAACAACGCTGGTATGTACATCTGGCTAATTGTGAGGATCTAAGATCAGCCGTCGGCAACCTCCGCAAACAAGCATCGTCGAAGGATACTTAAATGACTCTTCCCTATGGTGTCCTGTTGGCGTGGGTGATAAAATTGCTCCCAAATCTCCCCGAATCAACAGAAAATACAGATTTCAGCGGAAGTTTCCATTCGCTTATGTCACTTTTACTTTGAATAAACAGAATCCCATAGATATCCATTCGTTCCACATTTCTAGTAACTGAGACTTACAAGAGTGCATTAACAGTCAGCAGTAGACACCAAATACTAACTACGAACGAGTCATCTTTGTTCCACCAAGCAACGCTCAAATGAGAACCTAAAAATATAACTTTACGTCAAAGCCTGACTCTAATGTGCCCAATATCAACTTATAGTAACTCCAGTCCGCGACACGTGTGAAATGGCACGGCCACTGCTGTCGTACACGTAACCAGAGTGGACCTATAGACCGAAATCCAGCAGTACCTGGTGCTTGGCTTGATGATGAGCACGCAGTGTTTAACATGATATTTGACCGACACAGTTGATGCAAAGTGTCTATTGTACGAGTGTGTCGAGATTTTTCTCCGAGGGCTGGTTGTAATGGGAATAGCACGTACATCATAGGTTGTTACCTCCAAGATATGTAAACCTGGGAAGACGGTACACCTTTGCCATCGAGTAGTACACACACGAGGAAGGAATCAATCAATCAGTCACTACATATAGTACGATAGGGTGATGTAAACTCAACACCATAACAAGAATGGGCTGGTTTGCCTGTAAGTAGGATAATAACGGCATAAAAATGGTGAATATTCCAATCGGTAGTTCCTTCAGTTTAGTAAAGAAACATTTCCCCTTCCCTCATTTTCATGCGACTCAAACTCTGTCAGAATGGAGACCAGAAATCTGGAACGTGCTAAATCCTTCGTGATATTAGCGAAATACACTCATTTGCAAACAAATTTAGTTTTGCGAGAGACTCACCTGGAACCCAGCTGAATCTCTCGTTTATGAAGAGGCGCACACCTAAATAGCTGAGGGCCTTATCTCGACGCAGTGCAAGCCTCATTTGTTCTACACCTGTTACGACATACATAGGTTTAGCGTGAACTATAGTGACTTGCACAGCCTATTCTCCATGAAGCTTGAGGTGAAAACAAGAGCGGGTGAGTAATTCCGGAGTGTGTGCAAGAGAGGTACACGTGCACGAAGACCAGTCATGTCACCAGAAGAATACATAAACATGCAGCGACTACTGAAGCAGAATCCTCAACTTGGAACTTGAGGTTGTCTTCAATACGAGGGATGCAACGACTTGCCCATTACCCCGACTAACCGTATTCGCCCGTTCACTCGTGATTACCCCACTGTTCCACGGTGGCTGTTGGAGACAACTGGAGAATGATAGGTTGCATTTCACAGCCAACGGCAATCGAGACAATGTCGAAGAAACACTACAAAATAGGAGTCGAACGTGTACCCTGCCTCTTCAGTAAGCTAATATGGTGGTGAACGAACGGCTTCAGCCATAGCTTTCAGGTACTGAGGTTGTCAATATATCCAGAAAGACATGTGCACACTACAGATACTAGATGGCAACCGGACATTAGCAATTCAGTTTGAGCGAGATGCCTCTATTAAATGATGCCCAGACGTCAGCTATCTTTCCAGTAAAGTGAGTCGTCGCGGGTCAATGACATAACGCGCCATTATTTCGAACACGGGATTTGAAGAGTTTCAACATGTATTGTGAAATGCATTTGGCAATACGGCACCGGGTTAACTGCTTGCTGTTCAAGATGTTTTCAGGATTTCTATCCGGGGTTTCTTCTTTTAAGAAACGCTGACGCAAGCAAATCAATTTGGGTGCTTCGTGACGGTTAAAAATATGGGTCCCCCAAACAAGCAACAACCGAGCAAGAAACAATCCACATGCATGTAAGACCAACCTGCCTTTTGTAATGTTGTCGAATCAAGTTTTCCTATGCGCCGGTAAACCAAAAAGTGAACATACATTTGTAGATGCCTGCCAAAGTGTCGGAATGTGGAACACCAAAGAATCAGTCTAACACACTTCCCCCTTGATTTAATATCGGTTTCACCTCCTTTGTCCCGTACAACACAGTGAGTGAAATCAGGTCAACCAAACAGAAAATTATCACACCCTAGCTTATTGTCAATTTCACCTTCTTCCGGAGGGGGGGAGGGACTAGGTCAAACAGACAAACACTCACTCATCGAAGTGTGGTTGACTGGCGCTTGTGCAAACCAGAGTTTACTGTGAAAATCCAGGATGATAACTAAATGGGACGGTACACGATCCCATTCCATATTTTTATGACGGAGGAGGATTTACTCCAAAAAGTTAGCGAATGCGTTCGACGCAGTTGGTTGTGTGAATCTCAACAAAGACGAAAAAACTGCAGCCAGTGTCATACAATGAACTGGTGATAACTGGTAGGACCGTGTAGAGACATGCTTGGACTTCCGTTGAGAAGATACCACCAATCCCCTAGCTATTCTGCACTTCTTACTAGATAGAAATCGCTATCACGCAATTGTTATGAAGCGCCTAGGAGTACAAAGAAACAAAAATGCTGTGATTTTATATGAAGATGTTTTAGGAAAACCAGCATCACTGACCGTATGGTGAAAAGAAAATGCAGACAGTTTCTAAAACATGGAAATGCAAACAAACACACATTAGGCCAAGCAAAATGCTGGGATTAAGAAACACCTTTTTGCCCCCTAATGTGAATAGTGAAGTTCTTAGACTGCTGGACACTACTGTGAATAACCCCTATAAGTCGGTAGTGTTAAGCTGGGAGACAGCAATCACTAGACTATGTCTGTTCACCTAAGGTATTGCTCGTTATGAGTCCCATATAAACCGCATGCGATACACAGAAACAGACTTTACGGGAATAAAGCAAACCAACGAGTGTTTAATTACCAAGAACCGAGCTATGTCTTCCAAACGGAAGTCCATTCAGTGTATAAAAATGTCCCTACTCTACGATAATGCTTCCTGCCAATTCGAGCGCTTGTCAAACTATCATTAATCTGTCAGATTCTCAGTTATCAGCGGTCAGTAATTTTTCGCGGAGTAATAAGTGATTCCACTTCCATAAAGGAAGCTGACCTCTATAATTACACACAATGGCTATGGGGCTAAGAAATTGTTCCTTTATTTTTAGGACAAAATGTAACCGTAAGGTTCGAGATATGCATACGATGCATATAACTTCTCAGTCGAGTGATTTTTCGATAGTTGCATGGTTGGTTGGAGAGCGGCTGTTCATAACTAGAAGCCGATAGTGTTCTCAGCCTACCTTACCTTAGGTTCTGTGTCGCTTGGTAACCCCAAACTTGAAATGAAGCAGCCATTTCGGGGTGAGGGGGCGCTAAGAGTACCCTGAAAAGTGTTACGAGGGAGCAAATTGCCAAAGGCTAAACAACCCTACTGAAGCGCACATGCTGGTTTCCCCTAAAAGGGACTACCCATGGGGCGTGATTAAAGTAATGCTCCCTAAGGGAGATCACTGTTCAAAAGGATCGATGAAACCCCTGATTGTACGTGAGGACCGAATGAACCTTAATTGAAATATTCGTTGTTGTCTGTCCATAATTTACATCTTCCCTTCATTTGACATCATGTGGAATGTAATTCTCACACAAATAAACACAGAATGTTACTGGGGGCCCAAGTACTCAATTTATTGTTGGAATCTCACTGAGTAAAGCAAGAACTATGCGACCTTTCATCGAGTGATTGAGCTCATGATACAAAGTTCTCGCAGTATTGACTAGAAAAACTATACTAACCGTCGTTCGGCTCATGCTCTACGCAACCCCCATGATTACGCACAGCCACGGAACCGTCCTGTTGCATGAAAAATTCAGCTGTCAAGCAAATCAGACAGTTTCAAGAATGCGCACCAGAGATAAACAGCAGAGTCGAACTTGGGGGATTTGAATATCCCTTTCACAGGTACAAAGAAATCAATTGTCACGCCAAACAGCTTTCGCATTTTCCAAATTTCTGGAAAGATGTGGTGACCGCTGGAGGTAGTAGAGCGGAAATTGCTGAAATTTTCTGATCCCTTCTGGGGTGGGAGGGTCGTGGTTCGCCAATCATCTAAATCCGCGGCTCCCCCATGTCGGTGGTCCCCGCCGGGGGAAACATATGGAGGGCCGCTGTATTACCCTGCACAAACATTTTTGAAAACCGGACAGGATAACGCCAGAGAAGGAGCTAGATTGAACTAGATCCACTGTACATGGAACCTAGGACTGCTCTGATTATGTAGGAGCTTTGGGCTGCTGCCAAAGGCAACTAAAGTTCTTAGTGCAGATATCTAACTAAAGTCAAATAAAAAGCAGATTGACAATGATTAAAGGTGGGATATCTATTTGCGTGATAACACCACCAAGAATACACACGAACAGCTGAGATACAGAAAATATGATCCAGTGATACCCATTGTGGCCATTCGTCATGCATTAAAGGATTTTCTAGGGTTCCCTGTCGTGTAAACTATAGCATACTAACAGACACGACTTTTCACTGGCGGTCGCCCAAATCAGACAGCGATGCACCCTGCGTGCCTTTAAAAGTGTCTCTTTACGTCTTGTGCTAACGGAGTAACATGCATATACAACTTTCAGAACAGGCACCGGCAGCCAATTTGAGGGGATCCATGCAAGGTTTCGAAGCCGGGTTGTTGATGAGAAATGACACTGGGCTACTCGGTTCTCAACATATCCTACTCTATAAAACCCAACGAGCGAGCTAAAAGATTGACAGGAGCAAAGATGAATCGTTACCAACTGGTGAGAAAAAGAGTAACGAAAACAACCCACTGCAGTTGAGCAGTCGTCGAGTTGATAGGTCTCCGAGATTGATACACATTGGGTTTCCCATAGGCTGAACGCAAAGGCCTCCAGGGTATGATACTCAACTACCGTTACTATCATGTAGCTAGATAGTCTAAGACATTTTATGGTGCAGGGTTCATGAAACCAATCATTTGGCTATCTCTCCGAAGCCGAAAGTAGTTGTAAGTGGTCGTTGGTTTGGTGCACTTTGATTCCTGTCTCAGCTCACAACAGTCACTTAAACTTCGACATGTCCATTGCTAACTTTATGTCCTGGAGCTCATATGATTTTTGTGATTGCATAGTAACGGAGTATTAGGTAAAATTACAAATACCGCAATTAGTGGGTAATGTACCATCCATCAAGTTTTCTCGAGATGACAATAAACTGATGTTATAAAAGGACCAGAAGATTCACCATGGATTAAAGCACTATAAGTTACAGCACCAACCAATGACCACTTCTTTTGTGAAAGAGACTGTCACTAACAGAGTTCCGATAACTTGTAAAAAAGTTCAGAGAAGGATATTAATGAACATATTGCTGGTTACAATGTGGATAGTCCAAGTGGACAGCCGAAGACTCACCGAGAAAATGGTCTCCATTGACTGATGATCACATTGGAAAGAGAAAGCTGAAACAAGACAAATAAGCGGTCTAAAAAAGATACATGAACATAATCCCCGGGATTCTGCATAGAACAGATCAGATTCCTGGCCACAGATAGCAATAGATCCACACATGTAATGTCCGACACGAAGAGACTGGACATTACCAAGGTGTGACGGTTTGCTAGTTTCCGTGACCCACTGAGCAATACTGGAGGGTGTCCGCACGACACTCGCAGAGTATCTCATACCCGGCTGGCCATTGGTTAAACGTCTGACTAACACAGTCTCCTGAACCTTCAGGTTGAGAGTTAGAAAATGTGTGACAACGTGTTCCTTAAACGATGTAAAGCACTTGTACTTCCAGCCAAAAAATGCTACCTCGCGGTCAGGATTTTGGGCCAGACGTTCTGATCGAGGACCCTAATTGTCCTTCTGTCTAGGTCTAGGCTCCCTGGCAGTATCCCAAGACACGTACAAATATGATACCTGCAATTAAAAATACTGTCATACCACATCGGCCGTCGCGTGACGCCATCAGCCACCCGCTAGGACTGACGACCCGTTGGCCTTGCATCGCTCTTAGCCGCAACATCTGCAGGTCAGCGGGCGCCGACAGCCTTAGACACCTAGGAATCAATCTCCGGTCGACGCCCGGTCTATCTGACCGCTTCTAAGGTTCGTACTCCGAAGTAGGCAGCACAACAAGCTGTCTTTGGTCTCACAATGGACTCGTTTGATATTGATGTGTTGTGTATCAGAAGCGAGAGCTCTAATAATAATAATAATAATAATAATAATAATAATAATAATAATAATTGCTCTGTTATAACACGCTTTCGGTGCCTAGATGATATACCACGCGAGGGAGGCACGAGGGCTGAGATACTGCCAGTTTGAACAAGGCTAGACAGGAGCAGCCAAGGTCGCACCTTAACCACTGAGCTATCTCCAACTATAAGCACGGTGGTTGAGCTAACTACATCATTACTTTCCATTCGCTTCTTGCTACAAAGCTCCAGCGATCTGGGAGCCACTGAGGCAGGATGTACAGGGTCGGCGTCGTCTTATTTCACAGGGCAGAAGGATCCTTGCTTGATTGGATACCCAATGACAGTCACCTCGATGCGGTTCATCCGGCAATGTCCATGAGGGAGTCGAACAAGCGGGAGGTTGATCGTTGTCTGCTTACCGTGTCTGCTCCCGTTCCAACCGGGCTGTAGCTCTGACAATATCAAAGACAACTTATATGAGGCCTTGAGTGCCCTGTTACTGCGAGCTAAAGGTACAAATATCGTCGTGGTTGCCTCAAATCTGAATGCATAAGTGGGCAAGATTAGCGCACGTGTGACTCAAATAAGTGATCGACCTGTATTGGGCTCAGTATGCACAGACAACCGCGAATAACTGGTTCAGCTGTGGCCGTTGTTCTGTCCGCTGGACTGGACAATTTTGTTGCAACGTCTCATCATCAGCAGGTTGTGCGAGGAAGTGCAATGAGATTGAAAGTGCGTGATTGTTGCGCTTGCATGGTCGACCTTGACCGATTATTGATCATCTAGGGTTCGAGATGGCTCAGTAGTTAAGGCGCGAATTTACTGACCGGATGGTCCGTGATTCAAACCCAACCTCAGCACCTTAGGTGCTCCTGTTTAGCCTTGGGCAAACTGGCAGTATCTCAGCCCTCGTGCTTCCTTCTTGCGGTACGACAACTAGGCACCGTAAGGGTGTTACAGCTGGAGGATTATTTGTTACTTTATATTATTGATGGTCTGGGTAAGCATTCCTATTGGCTCGTTGGTTGGCCTGTCTTGTGATTGGTGGGTGTCCGGGTAGCGGGTAGCCTTGAGACTTGACCTCTTTGGTGCCCCCACCGTAACTTTCTTCGTTTGCCTCCACAGTGAGTCATGTTTCTTGCTCCGTTGGTCCGACGGCCGATTTTTACTGAATGCTACCATGGCAGTTCCTCGATCGTGCCGATGCGTAGACGGGTTCAGTTTCGATATGCTGGTTGATCGAATCCTTTGAGAAGTACCACGCCTCTAGAAGAGCCCTCTCGTGGCATCTACTTCCGCGCGCTACGTCCTTCACGATTTCCAGATTAAACTTGTCTTTTCTGATTTTCATGTATGAAAAATAAGAGATCGTGGATCGTCTTTTGAGGGCTGCGTTGTGTACCTTTACCCATGTAGAAAGTATTCTTCCAGTCTATCTGATATGTTTGTTGCAGTCTGTGCAGTTGATTTCGAACACAACGTTGTTTGTGGCGTCTTCCTAGGTCTTGTGATTAGTTTCCTCAAAGTAGCCGCTTATTTGTGGTCTAGTAGTATTACTTTCGGTTGTATTTGCGTGGCTGTGAATTCAGATATGTTCTTGATGTACGAAATGTATATCCGTTTAATCGGTTGATCTTCGTATTCCCGTTCTTGAGCTTCCAACAAATTTTCCGAGATTTCCATTGATTTGAAATACATAATAGAGGTGATTTTCTTATTTCCGTCAACGTTCTGGTGCACTGTAGTGCGTCTCCACTATTTTTGGAAACTTTCAATGCAACTTTCCTTGAGGTTCACAGAATCGTAGCTGTGGTAACTTAGTAACTGATCGATGTGGCTAATTCCGACACACACACTTGGGAAACCTGATATAATCTCAGCTCTCTTGTTTCTTTTGGGTGACATGGAAGCTATGCACTAAAAGTGTGCTAAAGCTGAACGAACATTATTATTATTATTATTATTATTATTATTATTATTCAGCTTACAGTAGACTGCTTCTATGCAGTATTAACCTCCGAACTAACAGAAGTCATCTGGCCACACGGCGTTCCCTAAAAGCGAGCCAGTTACGGAACCAAATTGATCACATAGCCATCAATTACCCATGCAGCGAACCAATAACTCACTGCCGCTTGTCTTGGAACACATTTGTGAATTCCGATATGCACTCCTACAAAGTAGCTTCTCCATTTGTCTTCCAGGTCAACGTACGGGCGGGACAAATAGCTTAGCAATCGGAAGGGCAACAGCTTCCGAAGTTAGAGGAATTTATCAGATACATCCTCCGAAATCTCCACTAACTGTTCCACAGTCTGGTGTGAATTCCTCTTGTAACGAGACCGCCACCTCTTCCAGAGTGGCATCGCGCCACCAGGCATACACCAATGCAGAGGGGATCCAGCGTACGAGCAAAAGCAACCTGTTGTCCTGCTTGCCCCACTGTGTGAACATTATGAGCAGCTAAGTAGACCAGTTTCCGGGGTTTTAAAACAGATTTCGAAGTGTTTAGGGATGTCAATGAAGTCGGACGTACAGAAGCTGCAGCTAAGTGTGATGCTAGGACTTGCGGAAAGGGTATTCAAACTTGGGTGGGGTAGGATAGAAGAGGGGAAACTTGAAAGTGTAAGAAGGAAGGTGTCAGCAATAGCATGTTTTCGCTTACCCAGCCTGCTGTATGCAGCAAGTAAGGCGACCTGGCTAGTGGCACCACGAAACGGCTGACGTGGCATGAGTTTATTTGTATTTGTAAACTTCATGGTTGTACGTGGGCTGATATACTGCCAGGGCACCTAGACCCAGACAGAACGATTAGGGTCCCCAATCAAAGTCTTTGGCTCAGAAGCCTGACCGCAAGGCAGTGGTGTTTGGCGTGAAATGCAACTGCATTACCATTTTTATAGAACAAGTCGCCACACATGTTCGAACCATCAACCGGAAGGGCCAGGAGACTGTGTTGGTCAGAACTCTAACCATTGACCAGCCTGGTGTGAGTGACTCTGAGTGTCGCATGCCACAACACCCAGTATAGCTCAATGGGTTAAGGTGCGAAAAGAGCCCTTCGAAGAATTGGGTCGAATGGCTAACGGAGCACGTGACCAGGCCAATGCAACCTATGGAGTGTGTTCAGTTCATCTATCATTGGCGAGTGATCTCTTCTAAAAACCACTCGATGCACTTCAGCATTACTGATCCGTTGTTCCTACCAGACTCGGGCAATGTTCCGAAGACATCGATGGTCAAACACTGAAAGTCCTTTGATGTCCCCGGCGCGCAGCGGCCGATCTATATAACAATATGGAGCGCACCGCAGCATTTTGAACTCGACCCTTGACGGGTAAGCTGATGTCACGCCTACGCCACAGGTGGCGCAGGTTCACAAAAGCTGCTCTGGCTTTCCCAATCCGGATAGAAATATCATCTTTCGCGAGGCCACCGGGACTGATACAGCTGTCCAGGTAAACAAATTTGTCTACTACCTCAATCGGTTCATCCGCAAGCATGAGGCTAGGGTTCGAGCCCACCAAGTCTTGCGGCAGCTCTCTACACTCCACAGGTGTGAAGCGCATGCCAAATCGTCGTCTGTATTACAATCGCGTCAGATCTAAGAAGAGCTACATAGTCTGCACAGCCAACGCCGTGAGAACATTTCGACACCACAGGCGTCGGAGACTGGGATTGAGTGTTCCGCAGTCGCATCATTGACGAAGTTGAAGAGAAAAGGTGCAATAAGACAGCCTTGCCTAACAATATTTGATATATCGATCTCAGAGGAGGTCTTCCCGTAGACTTTCACGCGTCCACGGGAGTTGGGGTGCGGTGCCTCAAGGAGGATTGGGATTGCTCCATAGACACTCATAGTGCCTGGCAGTCCATCATCATCATCAAATATGGTTTTGCAGGACGGAAGCCAGCTTGGTTTTCGGGGATCTTCCTCTCCCTGTGTTCCGTCAACCTTGGAAGCTTAAGACCAGAGAGCACCTTCGATGCTACAGCTACCAGATCGATGCAACGGTGGTTTTCACACAGCGTCCGCGTACCTTTTTTAAGACAAATAACTATCGACCCGTCGCATTATGCAGGCCCTTCCTCCTCACTTCATATGGTACCAGTAAGATTTGTCAAATCCGTAACCAGGAGTTCTTCGCCTTCTTTGAAGAGGTCTGGATATAGACCGTCTGGCTCTGGTGCCTTTTCGCATTTCAGTACGGATAGTTCGTGTCTTATGTCTTCTTCTGACGGGCATTCAATTTGCCCGTATGCACTATCTCCAGAGGCTGTATTGCGGAAGGCCAGCTAAGCTGTCCTTCAAAGTGTTAGGCCCATTATTCCAGTTGGTGTCTTCGTGAGTGAATTAATGAGCCGCCTATTTCACTTATCTTTTCACTGACCGTTGCGTTCCTATGGCCAGTCGGTCGTATCAATTTGTACAGAGCACAGCTGTTTCTGGTGGCAAAAGCCTTTCCCATCACGTGGGCTTTCAATGTCCACTAAAGTTCTCGGTATTTCCTTAGGTAGTAAGTGGCGAGCCACTAAAGTCACTTACAGGCTTGGGTGGCGCTCATCGAAAGAAATCAAGGGCCGGTGGCTGATAGCCACGTGATCCAACTGGGTCCACGGTCGATCTGCACTGGGGGCGAGATGGCTCAGTGGTTAG
Organism: Opisthorchis felineus; assembly: GCA_004794785.1. NCBI lineage: Eukaryota > Metazoa > Platyhelminthes > Trematoda > Opisthorchiida > Opisthorchiidae > Opisthorchis > Opisthorchis felineus. Next base: position 613,643 of record SJOL01006417.1, on the reverse strand, counting down.
GACGCAAATTTACCGATCGGAAGGTCCGTGGTTCGAACCCGACCTCTGCCTCTCGACTTCCCCTGTCTACGCTTAGGCAACCTGGCAGTATCCCAGCCCTCGTGCTTCCTTCAGGTGGCATGGCAGTTAGGCACCGAAAGGGTGTTACAGCTGAACGGTTTTTGAACGGCCTTCCGGTTACGTGATTCGAATTTTTATGCTGAAAGTTCCTACTGGTCAGAAACACTTGACGATCAGCACACGACTGGAGTTGCCCTTCGATGTCTGTCCGACGAGCACCGACTCCGAATCGACCACCCAGATGTGATTCCAAGGAACTCAGACTATCGACTTGGGCATTTACATCGGTCGAAAGGATCATGGTGTCAGTGCGTTCTGCTCGACGAGTGAGCTTGGATAATTCTCGATAGAAAATATTCCTCTGAGCGTCAGAGCTGCAGTCCGTTGGCGCATAAGCCGACACTACAAACAGGCACCGTTTTTTATATCGAGAGGCACTGACCTTAATTGAGCTGGATAACCAGCCGGCGCAAAGACGACTATTCACTGTGATCCAGTCCAGGAAAGCGCGTTCAGCTGGAGCTGAGTACAACTCCCACGCTATATATTCCTCGAGTCATCGCTTCTGGATCACTGTACACACGGAGAGTGAAATCTTAAGGAGCTGAGTCCGTCTTTGGCGTTTTGAGATGCATATCCGTGCTTGGGTCTTGTGTATGTTTCAGAGACAGCATACATCAATTTCAAGGAATTATAAGGTCTCAACGAGCATTACCCGTTTGCCATCTCGACTTAGAGTGCGGACCTTGAAAGCTCTAATTTAGAAAGGATCTCGTGGGTTCCGCAAGGTGTTACGTTGTTTATTGTTGACATAAAGCAGGGTGAATAAGGCACATCGGTAAGATAAATGACAGTCAAATGACCCAGCAAAGTTTGCTTGTGTGGTAGGAAAATGTTGGGGGGGACCAGTGGACAAAGAACTGTGCGGGCAAATGATACTTCCCGGTTGCCCAGGCCGAGAAGGGGTTTGGTTCAGGTACCCCACCTTGAGCCTTTGACTCAAAAGTCTAACCCATAAGGTAGCGGAAGAATGTAGGGTTTTGTTAGGGGACCCTGCCCGTAGGCTGTGACCTGCTCGGCTGCATGGGGCTAGCCTAACCAGTGGGCGCAGGATGTAAGGCTTTACTGTCTGACTCCTGATGCGGCTGCACACAGCAAGTGCCTTTTGAGCAGCGCCAGACTCTTTGGTTTTAAAATTATTTTGGTGGTAGTGAATAATATGCCGGCGTCCACGGCCAACCATTTGGCGGTTTTTAGGGCCAACCTTTTCTAACCTGTCCTTCCTCGGGGGAAAGCAGCATCGCTGCTTCCATAAATGTGGACATGTTGGTCGCCCGGGGGAAACGCCTTACTGCCTTCACACTCCTACCGCCGAGGACAGTACGACTCTACCCCCAGACCGCCTTGTAGCGCGATTACTCATAGTACGGGTCTCACTGCTCCTCTTTGGCCCTCCTGGCATGCTAGCACTTTGTGGAACGAAGTTGCAGCTAGTGTAGCCCGCGGGATCATTGCAGCACTCAAGCCCGACCAATACGTCAAGGTGGCAGCTTTAGGTCATGTGAGTTCGATGTGGAAAACGGTGTTTATTTATCGTAGCAGCTTACGCGCCGACAGTCTCCAGTTCTGAGTCTGAGAATGACGGTTTTTTAAGTTCTGTCGCGACTTTTTCCGTCAGCAAGAAGAACGGGTGTAGTAATTTTTGGCAGGTGGTATGAATGCTCAAGTTGGACGACTAAGCCCGGAAAAAGCAGTCATGTGGGAAATTTGGAGTCGGTGCTTTGCGTATATATAATGGTTAACAATCTTATCAGTTGTGTGCTGGTCATTGTCTGTTCTCGGCCTGTTCCTCCAGCACAAACGCTCACATATCGCTACTTGGAGGCTACCGATTGCAATACATTCATGAACTCAGTTGGACCATATGGCTATCAACTACCGACAGAGGGCCTCAATTAAAGATAGCTGTTCCTTCTGTGGTACACAACTTGACTATAATCACACCACTGTGCGGACCCGGTTATCAATTCGCTTTTCATCAGAATTAAACGCCCTGATGCAGAGCAACTCCGCTCATCGACTTCGACTAGTCTCAGTAGCTCAAGAGTATCGAGCTAATGTGGCTAGAAAGCTACGGGAAACGCACAGTCATTCGAATGGCTAAGATTGCTTGGAGGTTGAAAGGAAGCGAAATAAAGAGGCCATGCACTCAGATTTCAGAACTGTCTATCCAAGCCATCCAACTGGACTAAATAAACAGTGAATATCCCCGGGATCAGCAGGTCTCGTAGCTAACAAAAAGACCACACCAGTAACTAGCGACGATGGTGGTGCACATCATCATCATTGTCAGCTGTAAGAACTGCGTACTTGTCGTACAGTGGTTGTAGCTGCCACAGTTTCGTTCACCGATTATTTGGGGAGGTGGGGTAGGTAGCTGCGCATTGGAGGCGGGAGCTGATAAATTGGTGCGTAAATACAGCACTGTCAGTGGACTGTTAGGTGGGATAATTGGGAAGGGAGCTATGCATTAAAGGCAATAGCTTGGATGGACGAGCACCATTGAGGGTGCCGCTGGGCCAATGTCTCTGACCATTGATATGGCCCATCTCGGGGTCCACATCCAGGAAGACGGCAATGACCAGCGCAG
>SJOL01006417.1:446550-595928 GCA_004794785.1 Opisthorchis felineus | reverse complement strand
CCATCGGCTGGGTCACCTTACTTGGCGCATACTGCGAAAACAGACTACTGCTGATGTCTCCCTTCTTTCTGTTACACAGACCTTTTCTCCCTCTCCCACCCCATTAATAATACTCTAATTGTAGGCCGTCAGTTAAGGCTGGTGACTCCGCTTCAAGCAATATCAGCGCGTCATCCGGCGATGACATCCTCAGGCATCTCGAAATCAGTCTTCAAGCCTTAACGCCCTGTTTCTGTGGCCGCCTTCAATGTCCGCACTCTGAAGCAAGCAGGACATCAAGCTGCTCTAGTTCAAACAATGGACTTGCTTGGGATAGACGTGTGCTGTGTATCAGAAACAACAATTTGGGATGCAAGCACAGCAACTGAGCTAACAGCCTCATCACTCTCCACTCGCTTACGGCTGCGCACCTCTGGCAATCCACAGGCCACTGCGGCAGGAGATGCAGGGTCGGCATCGTCCTAGGTCATCGGACAGAAGGATCCTTACTTGACTGGGTACTCGTTGATAGTCAGCCCTGTACAGTTCATCTGGCAACGTTTGTGAACGGGTCTTACAAGCGGGATTTGATCGATGCCTGTTTGTCGTGCCTGCTTATGCCCCAACCGTCTGTAGCTCTTACACCATCAATGACAAGTTTTATGACGCCCTGAATGCCCTGTTGCGGCGAGCTAGAAGCTCAGATATCGTGGTGGTTGCCAGAGATCGGAATGCACAGGAAATCTGAGACTCAATCAGGTGGTCCATATGGATTGAACTCGGTACGTACGAAGTGGGAAACGATTGCGTCAGCTATGTGCTGACCACAGGCTGTTTTTATGTGCAGTACTGACTTCGGAAAAAACCGAAGTCGCCTGGTCACATGGTGTCCCCCAACAGTGTGCCTGATACGAACCCAAACTGATCATATCGTCATCAGTCATTGATAGCGCGAACAAACAACTGGTTGCCGCTCGTTTTGGAACACATGTGTGAATTCAGACCACGCGCTCCTAGGAAGTCGCTTCTCCCTTCGTCTTCCATTCCCACGTAAGATGCGGGAGGTATATCTCAGTAGATCCCCGATCTAGCGCATCGGAATAAAACTGAAGCAAATCACTGATGATCAGAAACTCTAGCAGTCCGCCAAGTTGAATCGTTTTTAAACGTCCTTAAGGGTGAGAAGCTCTTTCTGTTTGCACACATTCCCTTGGGATTGATTGGCGAACCCAACATGTTCAAGAAACCCGAATCGTCCGCCGTGGCCAAGGTCAATGATTTTTGAAAGCGATTCAAAAAACTTTCCAGTTCAATAAAGAATCGAACACATTGGCCACAGATACATCCGTATTCTTATCCAGAAGAACGTCCGGACTGCAATAGGTAGAAATTCAGTTATATACACATTCGATTTTTAGTAAACATCAAACCATAGCAAGGTTCAACTCTTCGAATACCACATTAGTGGGTTCAATGGACCTGCATAAGGACGGAAATCAGTGGATCGTAGTCTAACCTCGACAGGTTGCCAGTTCTGTTAACATATTCGAGCTGTGTAGCTGATAAACAATTGAAAAGGAAAAATGATTCACCGCTTTTGTTGCTGGGTCTTAGCTGGGTTAGTGATTCCCGAGCTTCTGAGTTTATACTAGGTTGGCTCATTGAAGGCAGCGGGTGGCAGTGCATGGGTGAAGGGTTAAGGGACAGATTTGATAAGAATGTGGTCGATATCGCGCTTGAAAGAGGCGCGGAAGGAGAAGCGATCCGCTCCTCCCCGGCGTTCTCAAGTGAAACCGCTATGGAAGAGGAAATGCTCCTCCTTGGTCCACCGGTGCACCCATGTTGGACTGGGCCCAAAGTGTCCCCGAGGAATGAAGAAGGAAGAAGAGAAGGAAAAAGAAAAAGATCCAAACCCCCAAGCCTTTGTATTGAGCGACAGTGGGAGCAGAGACAGCTTCACTTTCCACCAGCAAGAAGCAGGTATGTTCCGGATGGACATGTTGAGTTTTATGGTGGTTGGTTGGGCGATTGTTGGTTTTTGGCTAGACTACGCTGATATCGGTGGACCGCTGAAAAGTGCGAGGATAACCGTATAATGAGTTTAGGTGGTCCGCGCGAACTCTTGGCTTGCGGTCGGGTTGTAGCAGAACATAAGGCAAGTCGAAAAAGATTGGGTATAGTATTGATCCGAGTACTGATCCTTGTTGGCTCCACTGGAGATATGAAAATTGATAGCAATGTGAGTCACCTACGCGTGCTGAGAGAAGCTGTTAAGACTGCAGCCAAGAAGTCAACTGAAGCCCTAATTCTAAGCGTCTCTATTGACAGGATGGGGTCTCATGAAGATTTTGTCTGCTACACGGAGTGATTTCAGGAATATGCAATCAATGCAAACGCTGTTCCCACTGTGCGGAACTGGAGGGTTAGGTTTGTGAGGAAGGAGAGGAGTAAACCGTGCTGTGCTTTTAAGTGGAATTTATTTGCAAGTAGATTACCAAACGGGGTTTTGTCAAGACTTTTTCGTTATCTACACGAAATGTACATGTGGCTATCGGGACGGTGGTCATTTGAGTAGCAGCGATCACGACGTTCGCAAATGGAGTGGATAATCGAAGGACATTCGATGTAGGATGGTTCGACATGGAGGGAGCAGGAGAAAAGCAGAAGTTGATATGGGAGAAGAACATTTCGGCTCATTCCCTGAGGGTATTTTGGAAGATGCTTGCCGGACCAGAGGAACCAACAATGGTACGTAGACAGTTGGGCCCTATCACAGGCCACGTGATGTCTGGCTGCAGTTGTTTGGAAGTAGTGTATTTCGACACCAGAGTTTAGCGTCGTTTGGCAAAGGACTGTAGCGTGAAAGTAAGAGGGTCATCCGCAGTTCGTTGGGACAGTAAAGAGTGCACTAGAAAGTAGTTTTGGAGCAGCCTGCGCGCCGGTAGTATTTCCGTTTTGTCTTCCCTTCTGTAGCTTTGTAATGTGACGGACATTCCACGACTGAAGCCAAAATAGTCTTCAAAGCCCCTGTTGCATTTTGTTCCAGAGTAGCACCCCCGTATATTGCTTTCGGTTCAGTTGGCTTCTTCCTCTTCTCTGGGGATGAACACAGTTCGAATTAATGCGTCTGTAGAGTTCGGAAACATAGATCGATATTGGTTCTGCAGATCCTCCAGGGGAAGGTGTTATCTGGCTGGTCATTCTACTAATTTCAAGTAGTTTCTAATGCCTTCATAGTCATCAAGGTAGCACGCGGAGTGCTGATTTGATTTGCAGGCGCTTGAGGCAAAGATCTTACCAACTGCACACCATCCTGTGTTTAGGCCAATGGGTTGCGTTGCGTCCGCAGGGGAAATATTCTCGTTCCGCTATCTATCTGGTGAGTAGGTTTCTGTGGAAACGAGGAAAATATTTTGATTTGGGCCTACCGCTCTTTTTCAAGAGACAAACGATTATCTCAGACTTCGAAGATAACTCTCTACCCTAACATGTACGGGGATGGTCCAGCGCAAATGTATGTTAGATATATGGTGGGGTGGCATAGAGGATCAACTCTGGAAGGAATTGTCTTCAATATGAGGACAAGTTGCGTACTACAAACGCCGCTTCAGTAAACTGTTCAAGTTGAAAGAAAGCGATCAAAATTGTCCGACGGAAAAAAGGTGTTAAAGTGGATTGAATACCAGTTAAATACTACGCTGTAGAGATGTGAAAAATAATAAATGCAGATACAAGCCGTAGACAGACAAAGAGGCCGCGTGTAAGCCGGACACAAACCCTGGACGTTTTGACACCGGTCTCTTAGGACAAGTTTTCCTTGGCGTAGCCCTACAGTCATAAAAATGCACCTGACCACCCACCATATACCATGCTCCGGCGAGAGGGTTACATATCACAGACGACAGCCCCATTTCTTTGTCTTCTTCAAGATTATTCACGAACAATAATATCGCCTATCCATACTTTAATCACTCGAGGATGGTTATTCCGGTTTATCAATGCTCCTGCCACCAAAGATTCCCCCAACACCCATCTGGGCGTTTCGCGGCCAGACAACGCTAACAGGTCACTCGTTCAGACCACTCATGTGACCTGTCCAGGCTCCGGCTAAAGTAAATATGCTATCTATCATGGTCTCCGAATGGTGTTACTGTCGTGCTGCGCCTGACTCCCCTCATTTGACTTGGGATACACTGACGACACTTCATTCATCAGGGCAGAAAACGCCCTCAAAATCAGCAAGTAAATAGGCCACCAGCCCTCGAGGGCTGCACGGCTGCCGTAAATGGCAGCAAGCGGCCGATCGTTTAAGATGAATTTGGCTTCAGAATTACAAGTACTAGGAGCCCTATTAAGCACAGATATTTCGATTTTACCAGAGGAAAACTCATCTCGCCGACCTAGTGAACCTTTCCCAAACCTTGCCTAAGTAAGCAGCTCCCGGAAATATAAAGCGCTACTCAATCCCGTGGTCTATCAATATATTCGCCGCTGTACTTTGATCAAGTCCAGGTACACATCCTGTAAACTCAATCTCGGTACCCTCATATTTGGTGCTATTATCGCTAATTGTTATCTCTTTGGCACACTCCTACTCGCAAATTTCGTTTGCGCCGCAAGAAATGGGTCCACTGACAATGTATGCGCCACTTTTTACGCGGAAACCTTGCTTAGAAACTGATAAGTGGACGCCTATTCAACATTTTGTCAGACATCTCAGCTGTCACTACAAACGGGCCGAAACAATCAGCCACATAGGTGAAATTAGTGGTCCACACACATACTCATGAAGAACGAAGCCACCATCCGAGCCAATGGTATGAAATACATTAGTCCGCTCTTGGGAGAGATACGTAGAACCCTTCAACTTCGAGCCACCTTATCAGAATTCCGAATTTGTGCCCAAGAGCAGCTAGGAATTGGGCTCTTTCAAGGTACCCACTTGACTCGTGGTAGCAACAAGAATCTAAATCATCTAAACGGCAACGAATTAACAGTAGCATAACCGGCGGCATCCACCTTGATGCCACCTTAAAATCTCTCTGAAACAAATCAAACAGCATTAGTTAGTGTATGCTTGGTCCCTCTGAGCGCCCTGGTACCCCAGTGCGTAATAATCATCTGAAGTATCCCCCTATATTAAACACAATTGATTATTCTACCCTACTCAGCTCCATTGGGCACCAACAGCTGAATCTCGGTGTGACTTACGTCTTCGTACCATTCACAATCGACCATGCAACCGACTTCGGCAATTTCGTGAACCTTGAAAATCCGGCGAGTAGTTTTTATAATGGGTGGAAGTTGATACTGCAATCAAAACCATCTCCCCTTCCTATATTTAGGCGGGCCAAAGAGGTCTCCTAGGTATGGTATTTTATTTACTTAAAACGAGCTTGGCCCGACAGGCTGTGCGTTCTTATCGGGAGATGCTGGTGGCGGTGATCACCATGGCCTAAACTCATCCACGCTCAGCACGCCTTGAAATTATCCATTCCCAATCATCGGTATACCTACGGATTCCTCAAATGTGCATCGCTACGATGTCTGCAAGCCTAAATAATAAAAAATAATGTTGGCAACATTCCACATGGTCAACTGTTCTCTGGTAACCAAAAGCATGGTAACGACCTAATTTATCTGTTTCAGCGAAGGCACTGCAACAACGGGCTTCGTCATAAGTAGGGGTTGTTACATTGCCTGATGAAACAACAGGCCTGCCCATTAGCAAACTACGTAACACTCGAGCACTAATGCCTCCAGTGACTTTGCAATCGGCTTTAGAGGCCCCATGAGAAGACATGGAACGAGCCTTTCACTAAACCTGATTTAGAAAGTCCAACACACTGACAACTTCGAAGCCCTTCAGTGGAATGCAACTTAGCAGCCACTGGCGCCACCTTTTTGCAAACCCTTCTCAGAGTGGAGAATCCGGTCTTTCCCCAGTCTTGTGCAACTCTTATGAAAGCTGTCCAGCAGGCCGTGACAGGCGCAAGACACCTTAAATGATCGTAGTGTAAAGCAATGCAAGTCAGTATCAACCTCTGCATGACTGCACAGTGCGAAACGTTTTTTTCTTATTCGGTGACCGGCACTGTCAACATCCTGATTAGCCCCAAATGTGCACCGAATTCGACCTCTGATAATTTACGACCGGTTCGGAAATCGAGTTACAGTCAGTTAGAGACGCTGATTTGGTCATCCAGGTGCTTGTGGTTTCACACGACTGGAGGAAAACCTCCCCTTCTTAACGTGAGCCCAAGACCATCGACTGTGATCGTTGCCTCATCCATGAAAGCCGTGGGGACATGAGTCTCTGATATTGAAGTTTTCCAGAAATTGCTGCCTAACAAGAAGCGGTCTGGCGTAGGCCCCACTAACTATCTGGAAGTCCATGTGAGTAATACGGGGAAGGTGAGCCTAATCATCCGTAGAACGACGAATGCCTTTCGAGTCGATTTTTCATGGTGCAGTGAGAAGGACATATTCAGGGGGAGCCGGACACCTGAACGCTTTCTTATCCACGAGCGTAATGCCTTTTGGTCCATTGTCACCACACACTGCAAAAGCGTTCACTGGGTCTCCTTCGAATGATTCATATTCGCAATTTTCATCATTCAGACGAGGGCGTCACTTAGGCAACCAGTGCTTTGCAGCGTCTACATCCATTTGGAGGGAGCTGGCTTTCCAACCCTAAGACTTCAAGTCGTCCGCAAAAAATAGACGTGGACTTGGGGCATACCTGAAGAATCGTTGACGTAGATCAGAAAAAGAAATGGTCGAAAAACAAAGACCTGAGGAACATCAGTGGAGACTCCGAAGAGGAGTAGGTCAAGCCTACTTCCACCCGTAATGTTCAGTCTGATAGGAACGCCTTAATTCAGTAAAGAATTTCCTCTTGAATCTCATAACACTCAAGCTTGTGGAGCAGCGGACCTTGTCGGTTGAAAAGTATGGCTTTCGATGTGAGCCCTTCGTCTTTGGCTTGGGTTGAGCTGTCCATAAATATGAGCATGTTCTTCGCGCAAGAATGGTTTGGGAGGAATCTGTGTTGTGCTTGTGATATCAAGTTGTTGGTTCTGAGCCGATTTAAGATGGCCCGCTTCAGAATGCTTTCCATCACCTTGCACGGCACACTAGTGAGGCTTATAGGCCTATGCCTGCTGGGCGTTAAGCGGTTGGTGTGACAACCACTTTCCTTCAAGCAAAGGGACGGTTGCCTCAGTCGGGCGACTGACGAAAAACGTGATAAAAATGGTCTTCCAGTTTGAGCGATGTTTCCATCGGGAGCCTTGGATAGACCTCGTCTTGCCCTAACGTGCTGAACGGGTTTGTCTTGCGCAACGGTTGGCGGACGTCCTCCGCGGCGCGAAGACCAAGTCGGTTAGGAGCCATTCGTAATTACACCATGCCCTGATTAAATGTGATGAGTTCACTGAGGTAGAACACAGGCCCGCATAGTGTTCGCCTTGGGCTTCAGATACCACTATTGTGTCATTCCTGGGTGTCCCGTTCCTGCATTTTCAGGCAAAGACGGTTGGCTTATTCCTTCGGCGGTGTCTCATGTACCTAGGTAGCACATTTTTGTTTTTTTCGTGTGAGATCCAATATCGTGGCCTGTTTTCGTATGCTTCATTTGCGGATTTCTGGTCTACAGCTGTTCCGCAATTTTCGAAGTGCCAGCTCATCTTCTGCGTCTCCTGTAGTCAGCTTTCTGAAGAAGGGTCGGAGCCTCGTTTCCAGTAGACTCCGAATACTTTTAAGTGGCTTTTATTCAGTTCAACTGCACGCTGGATTATTTGGGACGAACAGCGTGTCGACCTTGTGTAGATTCTGGATAATTGTCCTTTACGTCGCCTGCACAGAAGCTAGTCCCAGTTTAGGCATGTCAAGGAGGATACGCTTTCGCGACAAGTCTGCGCGGCACAAGTAGTGGAGAAGGCAATTAAGGGTCAGTGTACAATGGTCACTATGTCCCAGTGGATCCTCAATTAACACTTGAACAACGAAGCTTCTTTCGTTGGTGATAACCAAACCATTAGGGATGCCAGCTTTCCTGTATCTGGTGTGTGCGACGACATTTGTATACAGGTAGTGTGTTGAACGGCTTGAGTCAGCGCTGATGCAAAATGTCCACTAGAACCGAGGCGCTGGCGCTCTACCCAGGAGGCCTTGGAAGCGTTAAAATCACCTTCCAGCGGGAGAGGCGTGAAGTGGTAGCTGGGGAAAAGTTGCTCAAAGTTTGTATAAAGGATAAATCGTCTTATGGAGGGACAACGATGTACCACGCCATGAAGAAGAAAATCGGTTCCACGCGGCTGAATTTGAATTCACAGTGCATCACAAAAAGATGTAGGAGTGGTGCCAGAGAGGACAAATGGAGTAGGCAGAGTCGCACGTATGTATATAGCCACCCCAACCACCTTCCCGCGTTTCAAATTAGCTCGGAAAAGTAGCCCTCTATCGAGATCTTCGAGTCAGAAACGTCTGGTATGGGACAGTTCTCTTTAAGCGCGATTATGGAAGATTGTTCAAGGCAAGCCTACTGATGATATAGCGAAGTTTGATGAAAAGACTGAAGCAGTTTGTGGGCAAGCACTTAAACACTATCTCTTAGTCCGGGGTTGAGAAGCAGAGAAATTCGTTACCGGGGCCTATTGTTCGTTGACAGGGGGGATATTTTGCCACACTGTATCCGGTTTGCGCATGCTCTTTGTCTTTGGGGGACGTGGTTTTTCTTTTCGTGTTCAAAAATTCCGGTGTCCGCTGCTTATAGCTCATGCAATGTCGCAACTTGGACGCCTGGGCTCACTGCTGTTAGAAGAATTACAGTGAACGTTTTCCTTTTAGTTTTTGGGCTTCCCGGTGCAGTTTTACCGGCAAGGCATTTCTGTGAGGTCCTGACGGGTTGTTTGTGTGTTGAGTGGACCACCAATAAGTAATCCTTTTGGTGGCACACTCAAGAGGCTCGTTTTCTAAGAGGGCTTTACCCTGAATCCAGTAAGCTGTTTTTCGACTGGGCGAGGGTTGCGTGGTTTATTTTTAGCGTTGTCGCTTTCTTTTGTGTTTGTGTGGACTCTCAGGTCGTCTGCGATCACAGTGGTGGTGGCTCGGTTTACATAGAAAGTTGGCACTGTGATTTTCGGATTTGTAGCTTTGGCTTTTGAGAGCTATGAGCAACGCCTGAGTACACGGTCAGCCAGATCATTTTTGACGGAGTGGAGCCGGTAGTTTTGCATTTCCAGTGATTGTGGAGCTCTTGCAGCAGTCCCCGGCGTCCAGGTCAACGCTTGTGGCTGCTCTGTCGGTGGACTTTGCTACCTGTTTCTGCATAGCTGACCCAATACAGCTTAGAGCTTGTGAAGTGGGGATGGAGTTTGTCGCTGCGCCTCAATCGTCCGCTAAGGAAATGGGCGACGATAATCCACATATTTTGGACGCCTTGTCCCCACGAGGCTTCCCTCACCACGAGCACCAGTGTCGTGTGTAGTCGAGGCGTGGCGACGGTTGGGTAGATGCTGCAGTCTAGAGTCATAGTCCCTCGCGTTGGCGTGCTTTTAAGAGCACAAGGGCCCACGGCCACTATCGGGCTTGCCATAAGTTTGAAGTCAGCTGATCTGTCTCCATGAAAAAAGCTTGTTTCGCGCTTCTCCACTGGGACAACCGTGACCATGTTTTTGTGCCTCTAGAGGGTGTCCCTCGGATATACGCATGATCTTTGGGAAGACCTGAATACTGACAGCTCGCGCTGTGCAGTAGTTGGGGAGGAGAGTGTGACCAGAACCCAAAAGTTCGGTTGCTTCCCTTTCTGCGTAACCATTGTGCGTAAAGTGATCCGTATTAAGTCTTCGTTACGACGCCATCATGAAGAGACTGTGCCAGTTTGCTGACGTCTGTTGTTCTGGAGAACGGTCACACAAATGATCAGCCAGTACCCCCTCATGTGCTTGTTGTCTAGAGGCGCCGTGGCGGTCTTGATTGCTGCATCAGAGAGCTGGATAACCTTCTTCGCAACCAAGGGACCCGGGGCGAAAAGCGCTTGGTGTTCGTTCAGGGAGGAAAGTTCGTTGTCGGCCCTCGTTCAGGCAGCTACTGTCTTTGCGTTTGCATCTCCCAAGGCCTTTGAAAAAGTACCATTTTCCCCTCGTGTGTCCCAGATAAAGCAAAATATTTGCACTGGTTTTCCCGACTTAGACGTGGAGATTTCATTTATTTTTTGGCAGCCGTCTTGCTATTTGTGGAATGCGTAGCACTCCTGAGTTAGAGGTAGCTGGCGCAAACAAAGGGTCGGGAGAGTTGGTTAATTGAATTATATGGTCATTTGCAAACCCGTGCACTTAAAATGCCACCACGCTTGGAAAGAATATCAATGCATTCTACGTCTTATATTTGATGGACATCCATTTCGTCCACATCTGTTGTGGTCCACCGATAGCTGTGGCGGAGAAAAGCCAGTAATAATCTGGCTCATGATTATGAATAACTGGACGCCATGCGAAAATGGAGTGCACGCTGACAGAGGTTTTCACGTATAGGCTGTATTGGAGTCAGAAAGTTAACCAAACGACACGTGTCAGCTTAATAAGTGGCTTTAACCGCGGAACTATTCTTTCACAAATTTGCAACAGCGGAAAAGAAACCGATTTCGAACATATGGCGGCCACCACTACGCGGGAGTCGCAGTTGATCTACTTGACGGTCCTCAGAATGATTAATTTATTAGGATATAAAAGGGTATTCAGCACTTGTAGGAATGAGTTCCGAGGATTTCGAATATTGCTATAAGTGTGCATGGCAATAAAAATTCATGAAGGAAGTTTAGTGAGAAAAATGTAAAGGAAAGTTCCTAATAAAATAAATGTGGCACAGTGAATGATATCCCGAAGGAATTACACAAATTATTGCGTTTGCAGTGGCCAGCGTATTGTCTTACACAATGCGCTTGAAGCGAAAGCCGTTGGAGGCCAATTCAAGTAGTAATATAATAAAAGTTGTGACGTCACTCTCAGTATCCCACTGAAGGAATCTAATGACCACAAGAAAACTTTTGGACAGCTGTCTACAATTCGTAACCGGTACGACAATATTTTGTCGCTTGAAAACGCGCTATAAATACGTAAAAGTTGGGAAATTTCCGACTTCTCGGAGGTGGGAGACATAAAGTTTATGATTTGATTAGTATTCTGACGCGTATAAATTGTGTGACCTTGGTCGCTGAACTGAGCTCCCAAGTCGAAGATTGCGGTAGAATATCACCTACATGGAGCAATGCGCTGAAACACCTACTGTGCCCGGATACCACCATCATCATTGCGCATCAGATATTCGCCGGATATGAATCGGAGATTGTACCAGATATCGAGACATCGGTATGTACGCATTCGCCTGATGACACCCATCTTTCCAAGATCTACTCGACGTCTGTGGTTAAGCTACTGGAGCATCGGAGCATCGTGATTTTTGCCGTAAAAGGCCTGTTCATTTGAAACGGAGCTTTTAGCCTTCCCTTCTCAAAGTGCTGTCTGCCTGCTTGGACTGTGGGCACTTTCCTCCCGGTGGTAGTTGGTGAAGTTATTCTCCCGGTAGAAACTGACTTTTGAATTTTGTGTACCGTAGTGTGGCCAGGAAATTTATTTGGATTGCTCGAAGCAGTGAGTGAGTTGATGGGTATTGCATTGAAGTCGTGTCCTCGGTTTCTCCACGGACAAATTGACAACTGAAACTGTGTGACATTCAGCTGCGAAGGAACCAGAGGCAGTTGCAACGGGAGCTTCAAAAGTCTGGGAAGCCGTAGATAGTGTCTCACTTGCAGTGCCACTAGTTATGTAGGTCAAGGCACTTGATGAGAGGTGAGAAACAACACATCTGTTTAAGGGAAATTTATGGAGGCTGGCCTTGTCAATAGAGCAAACCTACTAGACATATGAGTTGAGAATTTATTGAAAACGAAACACCGGGAGGGTGTGGTAATAGCGATATGCCTAAGGCGTACTCAGGGGTGCTGTCAAAATGAGGAGTCATCGTGGTTCGGAGTGCAATTTTAGAGGAGTTGCCACCAACATCGGAATATTAGGTGAATTATTTACATATTACTTACGATGTTTCAGTAGACGAAAGAATGATTCAACCTGAATATTGATCACTGGGTGCATTTGTTCTGACTTTTTATGCGTATTATCAGATACGTGCTCACAGGTCATTTGCCGCAACAGCATGAAGAAGGGTGAAAGAGTTCCCGCTTGTCACTGAATATTTTTCCACACAACCAGTGAGAAACGCGTAAGCCAAAATCCTTGTTACTGACCTTGTTGCTGATGTAGATTGTGAGGTGCTGTAGGGTTTTGGCATATCGCGACGCTCAGTTCCATGTGTAAAACTATGTTTGTATCAGCGCGCTGTTGATGCTTTGATGGTGTTATTAATCCGGACACAATGATCAGTGGGGCCATCTTATCAGAGTTCAACGGCTCAGAAAGAAATGCGTTTGCCCAAATTACAGTGAAATAAATGTATTTTCATGATAGACACCGAAGGAAAGAAAAAATCTCACCCTCCATCGCCGTACCACTTCGTATAGTATAGTACTGTATAGTGTTCGGCCTATGCGCGTGACCAGCTGTATAGCTAAGCACAAACTAACATCTCGATAACAATATCCAGTTCTGGGTGCGTTTTTGTGACTGGGATAAGCGAACTTTTTTGCATAATCATCCATCTTTGGCAATGTGTGATGGTGGATTCACTAGAGTATTCTTCCGCACTAGAAAAATGTATTACTTGACTCATGGGTTTTCACATGGTGAAGTAGGTTAAGACTAACGTCAGCCAAAGATTTCCGAGCTCGAAGTGTCTGGTGTCCTTGAACGTTTGTCCAGGTCAAGAAATCTGGGAAAAATTTGTCTGCGTATTATGGAGCACCACGTTCTTCCTGTCCACCGCCGGGTTCCTTTGAAGTGCCTGCCCACAAATTGCGCTATACTTGAGCAATCTCTCTGACGTTTGTCAACTGGCCCCCATTGAGCCAGTGTCCGTAATCGTACTTAAAGGGACACGGCTTGCCCCATATACCTCTGGCGTTGTGATGCCGCTTGACAACTAGTCCATCATCAAAGCTGAATGCAAACACGAGTAGGTGAGTAATGTTCACTACAGCCCTGTCGACTACAGGGCGTGTGGTATCGATGACAACCCAGCTACGTGACGCCAAATCCGTTCTTCTCGGAGTCGATTAAAGTTATCCTTCAAGCCTCAAAGAAGAAGGTATGTCCACCAAAAAACTTGGAACATGAAAAACCTAAGAGTCGCTTTACACGTCTGTTACTAGTAGGTGTTCCCCGTGATCCGACAAACTCATACGTGAAGTTTCGATGGGTGGATTGTAGAAGATGCATGGCATCTGGAATCTCCCAATATGTACTCGGACTTATCGCACTCAGGTGTAGCACCATTTTGGTGCCTAACTGCCATGCCATTTGAAGGAAACACAAGGGCTGGGATACTGCTAGGTTACCCAAGCCTTTACAGGGGAAGTCGAGGTGCATAGGATGGGTTCGAACCACTGACCCTCCAGACAGTAAATTCGAACAATAGCCACTGAGCCACTTCGCCCCCTGAGCCAACTCGCCACCTACTTATCGCATTGGTGTACACAAGATATGTAACTCGGATAAACTCTCACCTGTTCTGGATCCGACTTTTACAAATGTAGTAAATTTCGTCCACCAACTGATAATCACGCCAATTTTGGGACATACTGGCCACTGCTGAAATAATTGAGTTCATCTACTACGGTTTCAGAAAATCAAGAACGCAAACATATATTTATAACTTTTGTCGCACGGGACTCGCAAGCAGTTATCTTTCCTTCGACCAGCTAGGAGCAAGCATGGTTAAATAAGACAGGGTTATATTACCACTATCCAAAAGTAATAAAGTTCGCGCAATGTACACTTCATAGCACGAACTCAAGTGAAGTGTAAGCCATCCCGAAGGATGCAGCGTTTTCGGAGGGTAAAAACAATTTTCGGCATGGTTTTCTAAAAGCTTACTTCAGAAGACCCACCTGGATAGATGGCATTTTGTCAGATTCCAGATTGCTGTAATTCGATGATTTGGTAAGCAAACTGACGAAAACAGAATTACTATTTAGTAGGTGTCATTCGAATGCGCGGCCATTTCTGAATTAAACTGGATATCCGAATGCAGTAGTGAGAACTGAATACGTACCGGATCGTGAGTGGCTTAATACATCAAGCGCGATGTAAAAGCTTGCAGGGTACGATAGGTCAAGTTCACTGTTTAACAACCACTGCACTCGCCATGGGTTACATTAACCTTGAGTTTAAGATCCGGGCAGCTAAGGATCTCACAGGATGTTTGCAGCTATCAGATTATACGCAGTTCGCATCCAGTAGACAATAGGAACAAACGGACAAGGACAGCAGGCAGTGTATTGAGAACAGACAGGAACCGGTTCTATGGACAAACGGGTTAGTAAGCATCGTGAATTAAGCAAGCGTACAATCAATAATAGCGCAGTCAGCAGGAGCAGAAAATGGTCAGTGAGGCAGCAGGTATTTCTGGAAGCAACAGCAAGTAAGCACTAAACAATGTACAAACGTACAGATACGTTCAGTCAGTCGGTGTGAGTTGGCCGTATAGAGAGACAACGGCGCAGAAAACAATCAGTACGTTCGGGAGGTATGGCACTGTCTTTGGTTGACGGCACGATGCGGCAGCTCGTGTCACGTGACAAATCAGATTGCGCGCTCAGGCCCGTTCAAAACAAATCCCACCAAAGGCTATGTGGCAGATGCGGTATATAGGTAATACAAAAAAGGGCCTTCTGGGTGTCGAATTGCTGTAGTGGACAACAGGCTCGCCCGCCATCCGATTAGCTCTGAGTTCGATCCCCGCTCGGTCAGCTTTCCTGTCAGAGTGGACACTCGAAAATGGGTATAACTGAGACGAACTTGCAATGGCGGACGGGTAACAAAATACTGACATCAGTTACTGGAGAATAAGCAGACCTTAAGTAGGGGCGAAACAGGGTTAAATGAGCAGCAAGGAAACAAAGCGGCGTAGTAATAAACGGGCGCAAGTCACGCTACTCAGGAGTAGTCAGAACACAAAAGAAAAATGACCGCTGTTCACCGCTGCTTCACAGGGGGAATCAACATTGAGGCTCGGTAATCCTTTTGAGTTTTGTGTACAACCGGTTAGATCACTTTATTGTGTTTGTGCTTGGCTGAAACAGGAATATTAAGGACACTGTCAGGAAAAAAAGGTATGGTAGGATTTGGAGCAGATCGACCTGCTTCTCCAAAATATATCCGATCATTATGACTCATGTGAAACCGTACATTTTCCAAGTCCATTATGTATGTCATACGCTAGCCACAATTTTTATCAATGCCAGACGGTGGTCTTAAGCCACGACCTCCATAATAGGTCACTTCAGTAGAATTTAGACAGCAGATTGAAAATCGAACAACGTCTTTTGGATAGTTCAGCAGGTATTTCACTGGTTGCACAGTGAGAAGAATTACTTGTCAAAACTCCTCTGTCTCTTGGAAGGTGGGAGCCTGACACAAAGAAATAAAACTCTTCAATGTCTTTACTAAGATCCTTGCTTGTCCACTGGGACACGGATGTCAAGGAGGACTGTAAACATGGCTGCATCCAATTCCACCAAGCGATTTTCAAAGGTTTATCGTAGAGATGTCTTGCGTTGTCAGTCGCGAAACCTGTCGCAACTATAAATTCCTCAAGGTACACACAAAGAATTCTGCAGATGTATGTTTTGTGAAGAAGACCTCGGGCCATTTAGAACAACAGGCAATGGATACATACATGCATACTGCTGTTTCATGAACGAATCACAATAGTCCGCACTAATTCCTTGTCAAGCTTGCGTTGAAACTGGCCAGGGAATCCAGCTTGACGGCGTTCTCTGGGATTTATGTAGAAACTGAAAGCAGCTGACTGACAACCAATTTTAGGTCACCGGCAAGTTAGTCTTGTTAATGACCTCAACGTTTTCACCTCAAGATGACGTCCTCACACAGTATAGTACAGACCATTAAGGTACAGTATTGTATCTGGAATAGTAGGTAATTCATTGCGTCGAGCTAAATAACTCATGAAGTGTGGTTTTTTTCCGGATGTAATCCTAATGACATTCAGCACAGTACTGAGGTGACGGCTAGTGATATGCATTAGTTCAGAGAGATTCAACTGTTAAGGTTAGATCACAAAACAATCCTCCGTATCGTTATCAGCTGTACGGGATAAAAAGGAGGGATATAGTAGATAGTCGACTTGCCTGACTGCCTTAGCAACCGGATGCCGAATATCCTGCCTGTATGCACTTGATGAAATGCCCCAGGGTTGGACCGCGGTGGCAGAGAACTGTGCTGAAGACGTTCTAGTACCCTGACGAAATTTAATGCTTTGTGCCGTCTGAAAAGTAAGTGTACCTCCAAATGTATAACTATGTGGTCTTTGGAAATCCTAGTAAAGTATGCGGGCTCTCGATGTGTTTTGGCATAAGTCTGATTAACTTTTGAGCTTGCGATAAACACGTCACCAGACTACCTTCCCGTTCTAGTGCAAAATCGGGAGGCTTGAATCATGAAAACGGAATGCCCTTTTGCTGAAAAGGGTCGAACAGTATTTGTTTTCAGATTACCTCTGAGGCAACGCTCATGACAATCCAGTCACTGGAAGGATTTAGCAGAACGTGGGTCATGCAAACTCTTACGCCCTCTTTGTGAACTTCGGCACAAACTATGACAAATACAACACGTGAGTGACGTTTGCAAATGCCATTGGTAGATTAGGCTTGGAGAGTGGAAAGAGGACTATGCCCGTATCCCCTGCCACCCACAACAGAGCCAGGAAACTCGAAACTGGATAGAGCAAATAACTATTTTTTAGGAAAGATAGTTACAATTACACTAAGTAACAAAAGAAGTCTGCCAAGGAACAGTTGATCGTGTCCGCCATTGGTACCATCATGAACTATTGCATCATCTTCGCACATCTCATCTCTGTCCAACCCATGGATACTTTCATTTATAGTTTGCTAAAAAATGTCCAAAGAGGTACAAAGTAATAGTGGTGGGAATTTTTACTTGTACACCCAAAAGTTTGTGCTTATGGAGGTCAATAGAGATGATGCATTGTCAAGAAGAGCCTATCGTACAATAGGATTTGAGACCGGTCACTTTCGTAGTACGTCTTGCTGTCCTACTGTTGTGCTGGTCTGCTTGAGAAGCCGCTAAGTGAGCGTAATAGGATTTTCGCTAAGACCAACCGGGGTCCTGCCACCAAATTTCAGTGGGGTGGCAGTGTTTCTAATGGCAAAGATTCTGTTTGTCTGTTGACGTATTGTGAGCGCTGTTCACCTTGGTCACAGTGCCTTAGTCGCAGAGTCATGGAGACAGCATGAAAATACACATCGTTTCATGATATCGGGTTCGCCAGTTACCTGTGAGTTTACGCGCGAAACGCCTCTATAGCACTTCAGAATATGGTCTTCGATTTCACGCTGTGAATCGGTCGCGAATAACACGGTGCATGAAATATCGAGTGCCTTCATGACAGTGAGTTCAAGTTTAAGTGAACCAGTCTTGTTGACAACAAAAGAACATGCCACCTATTCCCGTTTACCATAAAAATGTGGACATCACACAGCCAAGATATGAAACAGGAAAATCTGTGGTGCTGCGGATAGAAACAGCGGAGTCTGATATGCGAACTGTAGGCATGAATTGTCATCAAGCCGCTTCTGAAACCAGTTATCCTATACTGTCGGGTATAAACAGGTGAATTTAAAAGCAGTTTATTCCGGTGACACAGAAGTTCAAAGTAACTGCTTAAGTATGCGAAATGAATTGGTGTCTCGTAGCACTTTTTTATAACAAGGTAAGTACTCGTTAGTTGAAAAAGTTGATTACGTTTACAGACCCTCCAAATGTGATTTAGTATTCGGCAATTTTACGCGTGGAACCGCAATATCTGCTCGTTTGGAGAGTGTATTTGACCGAAAGAAGCATATTTCCCTAGAAGTAGGCTGCTACTTCCGTTGGACAATTGTTTGCTTTTTCGTCCTACTACACTGTTCAGTTTGTCATGATAACATAATATGGTCACACTGAAATGTAATAAGTATTCTCCAAGATCATCAGCCCCCCTCAGATGTAGTAGCTCCAAGATAATCTTTAATTTCCTCACAATGAACATGATCCGATTGAAAATAAGCATCATTCAGCAGAAGGACCTGCAGTTGAAGAGACGAATGATAAAGACGGACAATGGGTTCGCCCGTCAGCTACGTCCCTATTTCTTTGTTGAATTTGTATTTAACAACTTGTCTCTTTGGATGGGGAATGAATGCTTGTGTTTCTCGATTCAAAGCATATAATCATGAATGGAATTTAGTACGCCTAGCTGCCCCAGAAGTCGTAGGTTTCACTTGCTGAATTCATGTCAGTTTTGGTGCAAAGTATCGGAGTGATAGTTTACACGAGGTTTTTTTAAATGTATGAGGAGTGTCTTCAATAGAACCTAGGAAGAATGCGGTCTTGTCATGAACGTAATCTCCGACGCCTGTGACACAGGAAGTAATGTCAAAGAAGTAAAGTTTTGGAGGTACTGTTGGAATGGGCGTAACGCCAAGTATAACAGTCGATGGGAACTGTACAAAATCACAACTAGCTGCAAATACAATTAAAACTGCGAATGCAGGAATGAATGGCGAATATTGTATTATATCTATAGCAATTCAAATGAAGGCATATAAACTAGGTTCCTCCACGCCCAGTCATTGGCAGTCACTGCAGCAAGCCTGGTCAAACCTGCCTGCAAAGCACACACACATACACAAAACTCCCCCACTCAAGAAGCTATCCGCCTGCCCCTTGAATGGAGAAAACTTAGAAGGCCTGTAAGTAAGGTTCCACCGTATCCAAGGCTCAGTAAGCTGAAATACTAACGGCCTTCGAGTAACTTACAGGGGAGACCTGTTGACTTTTTCATAAGAAGATGACCTTCAGCAAGTGAGGGCCAATTGAAGTTCGCACAGGAATCCTGGAAGAAACATACCCTAAACTGGCCAAATATTCAAGTGTATTTCTTTAGTCGCTCAATGAAAACACACTATTCTCTGTGTGAAAGGGAGTAACTGTCATGCAAGTCTCCAAAACTGGTGACCACCCATTTGCCTAGCTGGCATACAGTGCAAAATAACGTAATCATTTGGGAGTAGACTACTGTGAACAACTTCGTCGTTGGGTACTTGATATATCCACAGCTAAACTAAGAGCTTATTGATGTTCTCGGAGAGTTCACCACAGGCCAAATAAGGGGGTACCAATCGGACACCGTCTTTTTTGACACTTCAAAGATGTCTGACCAAGTTTTTCATGCGGCTTCAGGCTCGACTCATGTTATTCACGAAGAAATATGACCATGACACAGGGATTCTGTTGTAAGTTGAACATTTCGAGCGAAGGGTTAGGCCACCCACTCCTCCACTTCTCGAGTTCTTCTTGGAGTCACTCAACGTCCTCTCCTAGGACCATTCTTTTATTGGTCTGGACCAATGGCCTTCACGATATGCTTTTAAATCTTTGCCTAAGCGACATGAATTCTTGATGTTCCAACGCTATTGTATTTTAAATTGAATATCAAGGCAGCAAGGTAGTGGGCACTGGGGGTGACCCGGTAAATGTCTTCGTGCATGGTGACAACATACCAGAACAGACGGCTTCTCAAGGTCAAGCTTAAGATCCACAGCTTAATCCACAGCTTTTATCACCTTTTATTTCTGGGGGCAAATGAATGCGATAAACTTCAAGAAAAAGCTCAAACCCGGAGGCACGGAAAATTGCCTCAGTGCTATATATCACCCTTTACTCTTCTGAAACCACTGATTTTGACGGGTGAATGAATCGTGCGTAATTCAGCATGGTTTGCCAGTCTGGCTGTTTACTTTGGGATTTGATTTGAGATTCTGACAGGTCTTGAGCCATTTTTGGCCGGGAACCCATATAAGTCTCATACAATAACCAATTTAATATCATGCCAGATAAACCTTGCTTTTTCACGGTCGTTGATCTGGCGGTCCCATAGTTCATGCAACAAGAACTTGAATGTTGGTTCTATTTAGCAGCACACAAACTGGAAATATCTGTGGATTTTGAGGTGGGAATTTCAGCTGCGCAGTCGATAAGCTAAAACGGACAAATTTTCGAACTTTTGGTCGGATATTTTTTTGTCCCATTAGCTCACCTCTTCATCGGATCTTTAGTTTCCTGTCTATATATTTGAGCCCAGTAAAGTGAGTTTGAAGCGGGAACTTTTGAGTGAAGAGCTCTCTCTTTTGGATGCACGGCTACTGGAGATACAGAAAAAGGAACGAAATTATCTCTTGAACGAAGAGCCCTATATAGGAAAAAATCTCATTAAAACATCAAATTAAGGCAAGCTGCTTATTCACAAATTTTACGCAGTCTTCCAAAAAATGATTTGGTTAGGTACATTCTTTAGATTAATCCCTTAGGAACACAGCGATGGTTTTCTCAGTTGTGAACTACTGGATCCAGCTTCATTTCACTTTTTAAGAGACATAGTGATTTATCACGATTCCTCGTATACCCTGGGAACTTGCCGTCCACTTTGACAAGGCTGTTTGAAATTTAACGATAAGTCTGGTTTCGACATTAAACAGGAGTGGGAAAACGTACGTTCTTCGTTTGTCTTGTGTCCTGTACAAGAAATCGCTTCGGTGTTCCGTTCAGTGTAACCGAAAATAATGAGCGGATCATTAGAGTTCAAGTCTTTTGAAGCCGCTGTGTTTTTTGAGGTAACGTTTATAGAAGTTGAATGTGGAAATTCAAGAATGCCACCTGAATGACGCTAATCAGAAGAAGCTTGCCTAGCTAGCAAATCAGCAAAGATTATTCGAATAATCCCTTCTAAATTTTACCGTAGTTGGTGGAGCACTGAGTAAAACCCCTCTGATTATTAATCTTTTTATTCGGGAATTATAGACTGTTTTAGGAATCTATTGCGGGTCTGTGTTTATATTGGAATCGACTAGGTAGGTTTGACAGTTCTTTTGTTTGAGTCACCCTGCGCAATTCAAATCCTTGCGGTTCTTTTTGACAGAAACTTCCGTTTTCTTTCAGCTGTAGACACAGTAAGTGAAAAGGAAGCTTGTGGACTCGTGATAAAGAGTACTTTCTTGACTGAATCGGCAGATGCAGTCGACGACGGAGTGAGGTTTAACCGTAGACTTATGTGATCCTCTAATCATGGAAATAAGGTTGCTGTGAAAGGATGTTCATCATCTGTCATACTGAAGAGATTCAAGATTATTTTTAGAACAGAAGGCATAGAAGATCTGCTCTTTGTGAAGATTTCTGCAAGAATTAAGAAAGTCGCTGTCTAGCGATAACATTTTCACATTTTCCCGGTGATTTTTAGTTGTAGGCCATACTTCAATAGTTTACATCCATTCAGGGCCAAAGGTTGCATTCACAACACATTTCTATGTAAGCAGAATGCAGTAGGAGGGTTACATTTTTATCATGCATTGTTATGTCATTTTACAAAGTGATGAATTTTTCAAAGTAAACATACGGTTGTTCCAAAATTTTGGTTTTAGTCTCATATTCAAAATGTTGCCGGTTCGAGACCTAGTCGTGGGTCCGCAGTGCTGATGATATCCAACATCCACACCCAGGTTCGAAGATTTAAGGACTAACAGTGATTTCCGATAGGAAACCAACTGTTTTTTTCAGGACCGATGGACTATTTACGAGCAACTGAGAAATGTATTGAGCACTTTTAAGGCCCATTTTCACTACTTTTCTGAATGCAGTAGTCTGTCTCAAAGGAAAAATGTTCCGAGCAAAGCGAGTTCGTTTTGTGACGAAATGCAGCTTATTCGACGGGTCGGTCTATCCAGACCCCTAAATGGTGATTGTGCTTGTTGCATGTAAGCTCGTGAAATGTGCGCGTTAGGGCAGTCGAAAGACAGGTAGCCGTAGTAGTAGTGTAAGTAATATTCCAACAAATAACGCATGGTAAAAACAGCGGTCTGTGGATATTTCCATTTGTTGCCCTTAAATCACGTGGAGGACTCAAAATCCTAGAAGTTCTTCAACCGACCGAATAAAACAGGCCCGTAGTCTATCAGGTCTTTTCTAAGTGTCCGTCTTGTCCGCATTAACCAGCCTCCTTTTCCTTTCTATATCGTCTAAAGTATCAAGCCCTGCTTATCCTTGTGCCCACCGATATGAGATTTCTGGACAAAGTTAGTGAACTGAATCATCAGTCGTGCCCACTATCACCGCAGTTATATCGTTTTTTTCAGATCCCACAACCATAAGCTGACGAGTGCGTGCTGCAATATCGAGGTCAGGAAATCACAGGAACAGCTGCCGTCACCAGGATACTTAAAGACTTTTCAGGCTAATGGATTCGACTATTTCTCAAACATGTGTCTGTATACAAACATGACAGTATGCGCTAAATGGCGTACCCCAATGAACGCAGTACTGAGATGGCATTGGTCGTAGATCAAGTGGCTGTTAATGTGTTCGCTGGACTTGGCAGCTTGCTTGTTGACGTTTTGTCAGTAATCATGTGGACATTATCGGTGCACGTGGACAGATCAACAGCCACCCAATCAATGACCAATTAACGCACCAGAGCCATCAGTATGCCGATTTATTACCAGCAAGTTGGTAACATAGTGTCGTTGTCAGTCCACCGAGGTTCATTGAGGCTATATAATGTTGAAAAGAATACTGGCAGTAGGCCAACCCCTGGTCTGGGAGATAGACTAGCCCAACGATAACTGCCGCAGAAACTAATTTCATCTAAATAGCATTTTCACACCTGATTGACCAATAAATTGGTAGCCACGCCTGGCGATTTTTAGTCGTTTCGGGGGAGTGGTTGTTTAGTTGCTTTACTTAATGAGGACAGGGGGATTATTCCCTGTTCGTCAGTTTTGCTATAATGGACCATTTCGGCAAGGAAGAATGTTCCTTGTGACGATTTTTTCTCTTACGTCAATATCAGGAGTACGTTGGGTACAGTGAGGGTGAATTGTTTTCTCGTTCAGAAGTCTGTCGTTGGATAACCTCTTGGTAACTTCCCCCCAAATATCAGGTTTCAGCGAGCTTGGTATAAATTACTTGCTAGGCCAATCTATTTACTATAAATAAATAACCCAGGCGGCGGTCTAGACCACGTTTACAACAATGAACTGTAGTTCGGTGAAAAATATGCGAAATTATGTAGGCCATAAGTTGACTGCACTGGCGACTGCAGTAGCTGGCGAATATACTTGAGTATGACAAATGTTTAAGAAAAAAGAAAATTGCGGGAGTGCTCCCTAACGGGGCCGGAGTTACAGATTAACTGAAGATGGATAATTGACTTGACTAGACCATGTGACCAGTTTACTGCATCGTCACATTCGGAGGGTTTTCAGCAATAAATTTCGGTCAAGCTCTCCCACAACTCTCTTTGGACGCCTGGCTTTTACCGAGTATCTAAATGACTTCTTGACAAATGACTCTTCGTTTCCACTTTACAGCAACCGAACACAAAGTTCTAGTTTGAAGACCTTTGCAACTTTATTTAGTGAACACCTCCCGCTGGTTTCCAGCCGGATTTAGATTACGATTGCAATTCAGATAATAGAACTGCTCCAAAATGGATCGAAATTATATATCGTCCACATGGTCGAATTGGCTTCCGTGTAATTTGGTGGAAAGCGGACGCAGATTTCGTATTGAAGTGGGTCAAAAGGCACAACCGTGGGTTCGTCGAACAATTACGAGTGCCAACCAAAAAATCGCAGAATATGCACACAGACGGTGGTTTGTAACACTTGCTTGGAGACACCAAGGATTATACAATGCTTAGCCAAACTGTGATAAACCGACATGGTAGGAACTAACAGTCCAAAGAATAGTAAAGCACACTACAATGGGTCTTGTTGAATGCAGTCCACACAGAAAGATTGCAGCTGATGAAAAAACGTCTTTAATGGGAAAAATATAAGCCAAACTTTTGTCATTTCAGTATGTATAATTAAGTACCCGTATGCGTGTTCATCGAAATGGCATTCGTACGTTTGACTCATGTGTTGTGCCAGTTACCTTAAACAGCCGAATGGTCGAATGAGATTCACTACTCTGAATTTAGTATTGCTTTCCCCTCCGCAGTTTATTTAAAATTGGGCGCTGGCTAGGCATCAACCGATTTGCTCTACAACAAATTCTTTTCAAAGTGAAGTATGAGATGAATGGGTGTGAGAACAAAAACATCAGGTGGTTTTGAAATTTTCGGCTATTTTCGGAAGCAATGATTTGCCCACAGAGGGCAGTCACCTGAAATACGTCTTTCCACCTCGAAATAATCCACTCTCAAGCCATCTGACTGAAATGTGTATTCAACCACTTATGACGACCTGAAACGCACTGTAGCACACAAAGGTGCTGACGTCTTGCTGACTCACATTATCTGAGCTTGGATGCCAGAAAGATATTTCGGCGCATCACCATTCCAGGCACTTGATTCATTGGTATCACCAACTCTTGACTCGTTTAGAGATAAGCCACGAGTGCTTGAAAAATGAGTGTTTATTTTACGAAACAAAACAGACCTTTTTCAATAAGGATGACAGACATATCGAGAAATTTGGTCGGGTGTCGTTCAAAACAGCATAAGGATAGATATTGCTTACGTTGAGTGAGAAAGCGACGGTCGAAATGAATTGTACAATACTGGCCGCAGTTTGTACATATTCTTCGGAGTTTGGCTCAGAATTGCTTGGAATTTATTGGATAGTGCTCACGTTTGTTTGGAAGGAATGGGATATTTTGCTAGGAAAATGCAACAGACCGTCCATTTGCTAGGCTTATATATTTTCACATACATAGTCCACACAGGTACACATATGCACGCGCGAATTTTGTGCATACGGACCAACTTGAGCGATTCGGTTTGTGTGTAGATAAGATCTGATTCTGTGTGAAGCTGGCCAAGCGACAGAGAGTTCTGTGAATCTTGCTGTAAAATTTGGAAACAGTTTTTTTGTTATGCTTGTTCAATTCATCACACGCAACTGCATAAAAATTGGATTCATATTTACTATATCATAAACTGGAACCTGCCTACTCCGTCGGCTCATCAGCCAGTAGCATAGAATACAGTTGTTTGTCCGCCATGCAACCATTCATAAACTCTTCTCGCGTTAGGACACCGTCGGCATTGCTGTCCATCTTTTCAAAAATCTCATTGGTCCGTTCTTCTGGAGTGAGGTCAACAGTGTTCTCGTCTGCTCCGAGCATACTGTAGATGGCCTGTTCGAGAAGAAAGTAAGAAGTGAACCAGTAATATGAGTGAAGCGGTTTTATGTGGCTTCGTAGATAAGTTAATCAACTTTTATCCACAGAGCTCATCACTACTGGGTGCGCTATGTTCCGAACAGTAGAGTAAATTGTGCTTACAGTTTGTGGATAGGACCCTCTTGGTCATTCAAGTGTAATGAAGAGATGGCTGGTCGCACAGTGCTGGGCATAACCGTCGAGCACTTCGAGGTAGATTACAGACAAGCAATAAATTTTCACGCCTTAACTATAATTTGGATAATCTTAGGTAATTCTCTTTGGAAAAACTGTATCTCAGTCGTCTTTTTGAACGCAAACGGCACTTTAGTAAAGCTAGTACGTGGAATAATTTTCTGCAACAACTTTTATATCAGCGTTCAGTATTTGGTCGTAAGTGAATCCAGGCGTCTCTCAATTGGGTTCCAATGTGCCGTGGTGCCAAATTACAGTGCATTCATAATCATCCCATAAGAGTCACTGTGACTAACGGGAATACCCAAACAGATTTGTTAGGAACATACAGTCGGGTGAAGGAGTCGTTCGCAAAGTCTCATCGTCAAACGGAAAATTTGCATGGGTTAGAATGAATCCATGTACAAACAAATAGTAAAAACAATACGTCAAGTACAAGCTTAACACGGGGGTCAAGTGACTAGGGTAGGGTTGTTCCAATGGAGGTGGTTGGGGCTCGTGTTTCGTGCGGACCATTTAGAATGTCCATTTGCACTGGTTCTGTTTGTCAACACGTGGTATCTGTACTGTGGGGGTTAGGCCATGAACGTAAGATGTCCCTGGACGCAGACTCCAGCTTATGGATGTGGGTAACAACAGCTTCCACAATATTAGGTCTCGGTTCTCTCATCCTTAGACTGACCACGAAAATGGCTTTAAAGACATTGGAAGTATCCGTGTCCCGCATATAACAGCTGGGACTAACCCAAGCTGTCCGTACTCGCACACGACTTTTCACCAGGCAGAATGGAATGGGTTCGAATGGTGGTTTAGAAAACAACTTTGCCGTTTGGCTGTTTATTCAAGCCTCACAGGAGTACGCAAACTGACAAATACACATTAGAGTGGCCCGACTAGGTAGATGAGCTTTCAGTTATTTCCTGACCACAGGCACCTGATGGGCTGTCGTCATCCGTATGCATGAGAGCCTTGCGTTCAGAGGTATCTTATGCCTTTGACTTAACCACAGCCGTGCAGACACCGACAAACAGAATCGGTACAAGTGAGCATTCTCGGTGGTCCACATGCAACACATGACCCAAATACCACCACTGAAACATCCTTACTCTATGCACTTGACGTTTTGTTTTTAACGGTCACTGTTTTTCGATGGATTCATTCCAACTTCGTAACAAATCCGGGTCCAATAATAGGACTTTGGAAACGATTCCTGCGCTCATAGGTCTGTTTTTAATCACAAGGATGCTGAATAAGAAGTCATCCTGGTCCCCGAATATTCAGGTGAGACTCATATAACTAATTATTATCAGCTGATTAACAAAATGAAATAACACTTACGTAGTAGACGAGACGTAAACATCAATCAAATTTCCATCAATCTTACTGTAGGCCGAATGAAAGTACTTGCCGTTATCATCATGTTGGGAGGTTATACTAGCACATTTTCACGTTTTGCTTGGAAGGTTTAGAATACACATCTCATTAACGTCACGATTCTCAGTATTGGCCTGTTGCATACTTACATGTTGCATACTTACTTGTGGAAGCTTCTAGGTGATAGTGGCTGAGTTTTGCTACCTCTAACTTTTGGA
This sequence comes from Opisthorchis felineus, assembly GCA_004794785.1. Taxonomy (NCBI): domain Eukaryota; kingdom Metazoa; phylum Platyhelminthes; class Trematoda; order Opisthorchiida; family Opisthorchiidae; genus Opisthorchis; species Opisthorchis felineus. Next base: position 568,747 of record SJOL01006417.1, on the reverse strand, counting down.
CTCAGTCATTAGGTTACTGATTGCTTCAAAATGCAGTTCTCAAACTACAGCAGATGGAAAGTCTACCCAAAAATGAAGCTGTTTCACTGATGCTTCGTACTAGTACTACATAGTTAAGGACATTTAAGCCAAAAGGAGCATGAAGTAATGAAGTGTTACTATGTTTTGATCTAGAGTTTCCTTCCTGATTAAGGTCACTTTTTATGGGAAAACAACTGTCGAACGCAGAACTAGTTACTTGAGGAGTGAGTCATTACGTGGCCATCTGATGTGAATTCCTTCAATGAAAGATGAATAGCACTATATCCAGTCTAATTGTGACAGACCAACTAGTCACGGAGGAGAGGTTCATACCAATAGTCAGATGATGCGAGTTCCAATATCCTTGGAGATTCTTGCGGGTTGCACTGTTGATGACGCTCAATAAGAATGAAGAAGTTGTACAGCATTTCCCGGATTTAAGACCAGACATGGACTGGCTTCAATTGCAGGATAAAATTTTCATTGAAAAATGGCCATATTCCGCCATAATACCAGAGAAAATTTGATGGCCTCATTATTGGGAATAGAAAAGCTTCCGGGAATCCCGGGAACGCAGATTTCCACAAATTGAATTTGCAGGGATCTGGTTCCAAATCAACGGTTTTATGGACCAGCCATCGGGTAAGAGTCCAACAAAGAATGAACATGGGAAAATTCAACCCCACTTTGAATCGCTCTATCAGCATTTCTAGTCGAAAGATCAGTGGCGTTGCTTTGTATCCACCGACTTACCATACTTATTTTCAGTATGAAGAAAGCCTGACTTCAGAACACTTGCGTGTACGTGGTTGCCTGATTTACACATAAATTCGAGTTTAAAAGTGGGGGACAGGCTCGGCAACTTTTGGAATAGTTTTCACTCCACAGCGTTGCTCAGCTACTATTTGGTGACAAGTTTTGTATCCCAAGGACTTTTTCAACACTTTGTACGACTTGTTCAGTGTAGTGTGATCATCATCGAATTAACGGGATTTCAAGTGGGCTGATGAATTAATCGAGAAATAAACGGGGCAAAATTTATCTGAGTGGAAGTGAGTATGATGAACGAGCTCTAAAGACCAAACATTGGTCAAACTTCTTTCAATTTCGGGCTTTCATGAGTGATGAGGTTTTCTGCTTGCCTTCTACCCTAAAATAATTCACAGGCTCTGCGTGGTCACCGGCTGATGTGGTCGGCCCTATCGAGTTCACACGTGGATTATACAAACCTCAGAGTTGTAGTTTAGCTTTACGATAGCCCTTAGTCAAATAGTAACAAGAATAAGAAATACAAGAATATAATTTGGTTGGATAGACATGAGCTTTACTCCATAAGTGACATAGAGACTGTTAAACTTCCTGTTCTCCTTGATTTCTTGAGAGCCCAATTTAGATTACTACATCCTTGGGAGTAACCTCACAAGTGCATTTCATGCAGTTCAATAGTCACTTAGTACAGAGAAAGCATGGTCTAAGAAGCCAACAGTGTAGTTTTAGTTGGCTGTTTGAAGCCTCTTTCGGCGAATAGGTTCAGCGTGAACGAGACTGATTTCTTCAATAGATCCATCAAGGAAGATACTGTTTTTCAGTTTCTTATTTGATTGGCTTGTCATCTTAACTTCTATGCAGATTACTACATAAGACTACCATAATATTGCACTTTGTTTGAGTGCCCAAGAGTGAGATGTCCTAAAAGATCATTCAGGTATCTAGGGGATTACTCAGTGCAGTCCTGGTATGGACTGGTGACCATTTCGAACATATAACGTTAGTAATATGATATTAGGAGGAGTCTTGAAGGATATCAAACTTGCCTCCCCTTACCTTCTCTTATTTTAGCAATGATTCTGTGCTGTAAAAGTTCCTGCTCACTGACAGATAGATTTAATATCCACCGCTGGCTGTAGCAGTAAATCCCAGCGGACCTATCCGGACGGATCATGACAGGCCACCTTCACGTTGATTTGTTGTGAAGATTAGGTCGGTTCAAACTTGTCAGCTAGTAGTTTGAAGCTCCATATGTACTCCAGTTACTCGAAAAAAAAACAACTGAAAACTCCCAAAAACATGTTGACTGTGTATAACTAGTGCGCCCGCTAAAGTGGTTTTAAATTTGTTCAAATACTAACTTTGATAATCTCAACCATTTCCAACTTCTCGATCGTCCCGTTTCCATTGATATCGTACATTTGAAACGCCCATTCTAATTTCTCTTCTGGTTTTCCACCTGAGGTGATATTGATCGCTAGCAGAAATTCTTTGAAATCAATTTTGCCTGAGTTGTCTTTGTCGAATGTTCGGAATACGTGTGTACAAAATTCCTCGGCATCGCCGTCCGGAAAGAAACCCGAGTAGACCTCGATAAACTTTTTCTTGCTCAACTGTCCGGAAGGACAGTCGCGCTGACAAGTTCGGGAAATGGGAAATGCAAATGACGAGTGAAAAACGACCGTCAACATCAGCGGGTAAAAATGTTTTACCAGAAAAGAGGAATTATTACGTAAATTGTAGTCCCCAATGAGAAATCGCCCTCTTAAACATTACTCTGCCATCTACTCAAAAACTGTCTACTCGATTACTGGTTACCGGTGGGTCGTGAGCCATGCGAAATTGATTCTTCTTCCTTCGGTGTAATCCTATTTATTATTTTCCTAATGTATATTAAATCAAACAATGCAATCTTGTGTTTAGACAACGATACTGAAGAAACACTTGATTTGCCTAGCCTCAAAACCCTCATTCGTGAAAGTTCTGGGTTTAACCTAACTGCATAGATTTCTGTATACTGAAGAACTATCCAGAGCTGTCAGAGGCTATGGAAATGCTAATCCGTTTGGAATTGTGTTCAGATTTAACAAATCAGCTACAAACTTCCTATCTTTCTAGTATCGCTGATGGCCACTAAGCGAATTTAAAACGTACCGCGTCTATAAATGACTAGGTGGTGGGAAGAGGACTCCGTGGCCAAAAATCTTTAAGTCCTGACCAAAGTACTGCATGAGAGATCCATCTGCTGCTAGCTAATGAGCTCATATAGAAACGACAGACTCAAGTACGGTCTGGCAACAAATGTTCTTCTTCACGTTAGGGTAAGATGTTTTTGCGCTCATAATAAACAAATACCAAAGCTAATAGATGAAAAAATTATGTCCAGAGTTCCATGATAACGTTTTACGTAATTCGGGAATTTACCACCTCTGCTGGATATTAAAAAATTCCAGGGTAGCCCACTTTTAGGAGCGGGGTATAGGGGGATTATGGCAAAAAATATTTTTGTGTGAGAAACTGCGACGTTGTAGGGCATCATGAGACTAACTAGTAATGATCTCTTCTGGACCATCCGCAGGGGAACACCTGGAATTATTGAAAACCACTGTGTCACGGCGTGCACTTGGATGAGGCTTTTGAGGAACAGAAATTAATTCATGTCATAGCAAGGTCGTTTTTTTTTAACTTCAAGAGCGATAAAATATTGCCGCTGTTTCACTAAACTTATCGTCTGATGGATATATTCTGTCAGTATTTTTTGTACCGAAGAAGTAAACTGAAAGGGTTTTGGTACCCTGAGGGGATTTGGAAATTTCATTTGGGGTTTCGTTGTGTAAGCGAACTCAGTCTACAGATTTTCATCCTTATCGGGACTCACCATTAGCGTGCGCCTAACGTAACTCCAGGTATGTTCAAACTCTCAACCTTCGGGCCAGTATATGAAGCGTAAACCGTCTTGCCACGAGCTATTAGTTGGCAGTGCAGGTGATTCGCGCAGGGTATAGTGTTCCTCATCCTTTATTAATGGGATTCACGTCACGTGTTGACGTGTTTACTGACTTCTCGAATGATGACTTCTAAGGTGGAAGGTTCACACAACTTGTGAATTATCCCTCCTTCACTTAATGCGAATTATTCGCACTACTGATCGATCGACTGCTGGTCGAACGATTTAATGTTCATCTACTAGCCTGGAATTTCGTAACGTGTGCACTGCTGACGAATCTCGATAAGGATGAAACAGTTATCCAGTACTTCTCGGCTATTCGGTAGTTGACTTTTAGGACGAAATGTCGAATAAATTTAAAATATTTATAAACAAACGTTCGTTTGCAGAGTGTAAGAAGGTTCGTTTGATACTTACATGTACCTCTTTTTACTGCATTCATTGCAATCTTCGCTGGCTACTAGTTCAAGTTTATTTTACTAGCAATAAATCCTGGAAAACCAATATTTTACGGCGAAGTCACCTAGGACGTTTACTACTATTAATTTATTGGTGACGAGGCTGTCATCCATCGGTTTTTCATTTCCATGGATTGAATTTTCAGCGCCGATTGAGTTCATCTAAAGAAGAAGGTTGGTTGCATCGTTGCTTTCCCTCAGTGACCGACTTGCCTGCGTGTCACATAGATGTTGAGAACTTGTTGATGCAGGTCAGACTATAAAAAGAAGATTGTCAACGGACGAGGACAAATCAGCTGGAACGGTATCGTGGCAAAGCAAAATGGTGGTAGTTTAGTACACCAAATTGCTGTGGGACGAGTAAACATCGGTTAATGAACATGGTTTTTTATAGAGCCTCAGAGCTGGACTATCCGGATCTCAAAAACAGTGATGATTACAGAATTGTTGCTTCCATGATGTATGCAGTTTGAGAAAACCGGACAGAGTTTAATGCAGGGGTTTCAGATAAAAATTCCTCTAACGCTGACTATGCTTTTAGTAAGAGTGAATGAAATCCACCATGCAATATTTGAAGTGTAACGGATTCTACTGTGCGATTCGGTTCATGTTCTCTATCTGCGGCTTTGTCGAATATATAAAATAGAGATAAAAATTATATTTAAACCATTGCTAATGACCTGTCTTAGCGGGACAGACATCCCGCATGCGGTCATTTGCAAGATTATTCCCATTGTCCAGCACTTGTGCTGGATGTAAAAATATCCTTCAGTATACGGCGTAACATCGCCTCATCCTCTGTGTTTCGGTATTAGGCAGCAGAAATATCGTGTCAAACATGCACTCTAAATCTACGCTTATTTTATTGGCCACAAACGAACCTCTTCTAGGTTCCAGTTTACTTTTTTATTTCCGACACAGCATATGGACGGATTATCCGGGCGGGATCTGGGAGTCATTTTGAATGTGTCCATGTGAAGTCCTATCCCGGGTAGTCGGGATGATAGCCCAAGATTTTATCCACTCGGCCGCCAGGGTCGCACACAGTGTAATCCGTCACACCATAATGTGACTGCGTTGGTTGTTATCCAGGTCGATATTTCTAAGGTACGTGTGACTGAGTGCGGCGAATGCGCATAGTGATCAGCGTGGGTATACGATGTAACAACAGCAGAGACATGCCACCAGTCATCCGGCATCAGTTTCCTTACCTAGCCTTGACATTGTGTGTCTCCCAGTAGTCAAGCCTCCCCCTCACTACAACTAATTTTTGAATGCTTATCCACCGCTTCATTTGCGAGAATGTGGGTTTTTGATCAGAAGGTTTTTTAGTTTTCTCATGTACATCAGTCCAGTGAAACAAGATTCAAAAGTCCCGTCCAAAAACAGAGAACTCTGGTAACAGTAATGGTCAGACAACTATTGTTGTCCTACTGCTGAGAACACTAGGTTTGATAGAAGCCCTGGATTATTTCCTTGACCACTTTCCGGTATTTTCCAAAGCCATGGTTCTGAACTACTGGCACACGGAGAATCCAAAACTGTAGACTTGGTGAGTGCGATACATTCCCGTAAGCTAGCTCAAGTATCGTTGAAGAAGGGGGATGCTCAATCGTTGTAGGGTTCTAGTACTAATCTCGTATGAACAGTTCGAAAGACGAGTAAGGATATTTTACACCTCTCTGGAGGGGAAAATCGCTGTGAACTCATAAACAGAATCTTCTGAATGAACTACTCCGTTCCAGAATCTAAGCAGGTGCAAACAGTTTTAATCGAGTTCTAATAAACCATGTGTTTATCCAGTATTACTGAATGTTGGAAAGATTTTCCATTCAGTTAGAGTTGGTAGTAAACCGTATGCTTCTGTTTTCAGATTAGGTGATTTGTACTGGGAACCCCAGTTACCATGACCTTTTTCCAAGAAGAATTATCGTTATAGCGAGCTGAAACTGCACATTTTTTTTGCTGTGTGTGGGGGGATGGTCCTGGCTAGGCGTATCTCTTGGACAGCACCTCCAACTAAAATGATAAACTTTTAGTTTGGTTCGTACATCAGGGTCGTGAACGAGTGATGACCACGCTTTGTTGCTTAAATACAAAAACTGTTGAAGCAGAATACCCAGAAAAACTGTACACCACAAGTGACAGAAGCAATCCTGTAAATGACATCGAGCCCACTAGCGTGATAAATATAGTTACAAGAAACACTGTCAAATCGACTTACTATGAAGCCTCTGTACCACTGCTTAATTTGTTTCTTTGTAAAATTTGTATTCGCTCGAAGGAACTCTAAGTCTTCTTTTGGCAGCTTTTTGTGTGGACCGAGGAGATTCCCCATTTGCGCGAGGAATGATTGTATGGAATAGCTTGATGTTTGACGTTTCCGGAGATTCACTTTTGGCGATCACAAGCAATGTTCACTGTAATTAACGAAGTAGACAAAAGATGGGTTAGCATATGAAAGACGAACTGGAGTAAAATAAAGCGTTTTCACAATTTACTTAACTTTGTAACTCGCAATTTTTAGTGAATAGCGCTGGTTGCGAACTGATTTAGAGAATCAGTTTTTAAAGGAAGATTGCATTCTTCATCTTGTGTTCGGACAAAGTTACAACCTACTTCACATTTTATTCTATGGACGTGTCAAAAAATGCAATGAACAGGAGAAACGTCCTCCGACCATGCGAGATATATATGTGCAACTAAGGTCGCAGAAAGACTCATAAACACAAACGTTTTGCGACTGAGTCTTATCTGTCACCAATTTATTCTCCTTTACTCAGCTAGTATTCCTGGGCACCACAAGAACTAGTACATTTGGTCTACTAAGAGAGGCATGTCGAAATTGAAATAGACGAACTTTTTGATGAGGTTTTCAGCTACATTTTGTGGTAGTAGTTGCATGTCTAAGACCAGCCAAGGAGAAATTCATCACTCTCCGTGTTTCTCGTAGCCACGGTTAGATTGCGTGCGATAAGCTCGTGCACAAAGTTTTGGTAGTGCGAGAAGTTTTGGGAATTTTTAACGGAGATTTCGTTCTGTAAGTGACTCAGATCAATGCTGGAAAGCCTAGAGGCACTGCACATCTGTTTAGTTCTTAGACAGGTTCTAGCTCCACTCTTTCAGTCAGCGGACCCACATCACCTAGGCATGTGTTTATTGACCGGTTTTTCGAGCGACCTCAATTACAAGACGAAAACTCGCACAAGTTGTTGGGTATTTGTATTGATCTTCTGATTTGGTTTATCTTGTTATTTGTATTATTCATTCACCAGCGTCCTTCTTCAAGCGGGTTTTCTTTGATACCTTTGAGGTTTAACCCCCGGCTAATGAAGTTTTGGTCCAGCAGTCTCATCTCTCTGATAAGTCTGTATTTATTCTGCACTGTACGCATTAGTCACCGTTTTTCTTGGCCAGTCCAAAAGGTTTAATGTGAGTTTAGTTTTCTCGTCGGGTTCTCTCTTTATTTGACTTTCCCATCCTAAGTCTCCTCGTCCACCATCCTCACAATATTGTTGTTATCAATTTCGTTGTTATTATTACTGTCCTTAGATTAACTGCTGTGCTAAGGGATTCATTTAATCGTCAACCGTTAGACTGCTGGTACCCGAGTAGACGAAAATTCCTATTTGCGCCACGTCGTTTACCTCCGCGTTGACATGCATCACTTAATCAACCTAAAGAATTCGAAAACGGATTGCGTCGGTTTCATTAAGCATATAATGGCTACTGTCCAGACGACAAATCCGGTAGTTCCCCCAAGCGAATAGAACGCGTATAGAGTTGCAAGCGTCGACCGTGAGACCGTGAGATAATTAAATGCAGCTAAGCAATTGACTATTCTCGAGTGCCAACATCGGAAGGTAGACCGCACGATGCAAATCTGTGAAAATTTTGGTCATTTACAGGAGCCGACCTCGGCGGTTATCTCAGGATACCATAAATACTGTAACCATGTTGACGTACTGTTTCACCATACTGTGAACGATTTTGAAGTTAGGCGGCTGATCGAATGAAGAAACCGTACAGAAACGTTTGCGAATGTTCAAATGATTTACCTCTCAATTGCAAACATTTAAAATCCAAAGGAGTGAGAAAAAGCAATGTCCTCAGATTACTGCCATTTTAATTTTTAATAAGTATTGTCACAAAATGGAATGACAGGTGGGTCAAGTTATGAGACGTGTGGTGACAAGCCTTGATTTCTGTCGGGTAGCACAAAGAGATGACAGTGGCATGCATATTAGATAAAATATGTGAAAACCTTTTTTGGATTGGGATAAGATTAGTGCATCCAAATGCACGAAAATTTACGACAACTGAAATGGAACAAATTCTCGGAAGGGAAAGTTCCTGGTACGAGGTTCCTGGTCAAGCATTTACTAGTTCGATGTAAGAAGGCTCAGGATTTGATATCCTTACAACTTTGCTTAGCGAGTTGGGCAACAGATCTCTCTACGTTCAAATGCGAACGGTTTCGCGTGACTAAACTCCTCAGTATCCGTATATACCTTTACGACGTGAGGTTCTGCGCTTCCTAAAAAGCTGACGAATTTGCGGTAAATTGGTACAGACATTTGGAAGTTTGCTATAATTAGTAGTTCTTTCACGTACTTGTTGCAACATATAGGTGAAGGTTGTAAACTATAAAATGTGCCATTTATGCAATAACGCTGAGCCATGGCTTAACATCAACGTTCATATTGGCAGATATATGGTCGGTTTTCGAAAAACTGTCTTGATTAGACTAATCATATGGGCGTAGATGGGGGTTATCACGAGACTTCCGTTTGGCGGCTTCAGGCCGCTGACGTAAGAGACACGCGTTCAACCGCAAACTTTCCCTTGCTGGCGATTTTTTTCAAAAGTTAGCCATTTTCCATCCGACGCAGTTCATTTGTGAAACTGTCTAAAATTTTTCGAATGTTGATGTGTGACTTTGCTGAAAAACAGCAAGCAATTTCATAGAAACATCGAGTGGCCTCATATTTGAGTTTCATACCCTAGTCAGGTTGTGAGTGTGGTGCGATAATATTGCACGTGGGGTATGCCGCACTCAAAACAGAAGCTACTGATGATTCAAAATTCCATTGAAACCCAGAGTGGGAATGTATGTGATTTCAGAGAGAGACCTCATCATGTGAGATCTCATCATGCATTTTAGACCCCGAGGGGTTACCCTTTGTGGGTCTTTTCAGCCGAAACCCTAAATTAAACACGAAACTCACTCCCGGAGCGCCCTGGCGTGAAGTCACCGTAATTGTAATGTCTTTCAGTAACACTGTCATTAAAAAAGGTTATTTACTGTTTTCGAGGGCAAGATTGGTCATGTTAGAAGAATAATGCCTGTAAAGTGACAAATAACAATGCGGTGTAGACGGTTTCATCATTATCTCTTCTTGTTGTACCCATACAAAATGGGTAACGCTACATTCGGCTTGCACTGAACCGCGTGCGCATAAACACGAAAGCCCTACAACCGATGCGAGTCCGACGGGACAAGACCGGAGGGTGAACAGTAGAGGCAACTCTAAAGGCATCAGCATGCCAAAATTGTTGCCCACAACTGTCAATTCAAGTGAGTACAACGAAACAGTTGAGCCCTACAGTACATGCAAAGAAGAGTCTGGTGACCCTGATTTGGAAATAAGAAAGCCACTTTTCATAAAGGAAACTACTCGCGCGGTTCCTAAAATCTCTTCAGCAGCCCACAACCGGTTTCGCTTTTATCTGGGCTCATCAAGTAGACGCAGTCCCCAAGTTCCTGTCAACCGCATGCTCTACTTGAACACAAATTGCACAAAATTCGACAAATACACTCATTTGCATGCCACTTTTATAAACGAGGGATTCAGCTGGGTTTCAGGTGAGTCTCCCGTGGAAACCAAATTCGTATGCAAATGAATGCATTTGTCAAGTAAAGCCACTTCTCCAGTTTCTACTTCACATGGTATAATCCGAGGGTAGAAATCAGGTTTGTTAAGATGCTAATACTTGCAAATTTCTTACAGTCATGCGTATTAATTTCGCTCTGCAGTCAAACAGACAGGAAGATCGAAACATCCTGAGTGACAAAATGAGACAGCAACCACAAACATTCTCTTTCGGGGAAATCGATCCGGTTTCGTTATTGACTCACCCGCAAAGTACAGTGGCATCGGGAAAAGACAGCTGTAGCTTTTCAGACCGAATTACACTCAACCCAGTAAATCCTGCACTCAAGTGTGTTGAAATGTGCCAGATTTCCCTGATGTTTTGTTACTTCTTAGCCCTTCTGAGCTCTAGCGATCGAGTGTTCTGCTCACGCCATAGGGTTGCCCCATATTCCTTTCAGTAAGCCCTTACAGATTGTAGGCGAAGTCGTATTTTACCATGCTATTCATAACGCTGAACTGTAATTCAGGTTATTTGACGGCCCACCGTCTCTCTTAATGCTTGGCCACAGGAATCATGCTTGAACAAGCCGGCTAATTAAATTGTTAGTTTACACCACTTCAACCTACCAAATTTCTCAGACATCCAACATTCCGTATCCATATTTTAACATATGAATTTTCCACCTCCATTCTGTATGCATCTAAATAGTCCTCACAAAGCCATCAAAATCCAGTTTTATTCACTGAATGGGCAAAAATGACATCAAAAATTAACCCAGGTGTCTGAGCATATTCTCCAGGTTATCTCTTAGCCCATTGTGCCTTGGCAGTTAAGACTCAAGAAGTGTATTACAAGTACGCGTAGCTTGCGCCAGGTGGCGAATTGGTAAGTTTCATGCAGGAGAGGAGGAGATTTCAGCTTTCGATACATATCATTCGTGGTATGATATGTCTGGAGGGCGACAGTTGCAAGTAGCCTAAAAGTATTCATTTATTCATAGGCGACAGCAGCAGCGCGATTTCTAAACTCGTTTAGTTGTGCAATTTGGACAGAATAGACACTAACACGAACAAACTGTGGTTGCATTTAGACTGGTTTATTTCAGAAGCACATTAGTGTGTTTTTAGTATTACATCACACCATTTCACTATAGCTCCTTTCACCGGGGATAAAGAGAATGAGGGAATGAGAGCCACGCATTGAAGGCGATGGCCTATTCAGTTCATTGACGTCGAATGGTTCTGTTTGGCAGGTGTGGCAGGGTTTCAGAGCTACACAGTGAAGGCGATAGTTTGTGTGCAAAACCGCCATTGACTGCGTGACACAGCTCTACCTCTCAGGGTCACTAACCACTGGTTTGTCTGGCCCCGCGGTCCCCATCCGGGAAGACAGCATTTATCAACGCGACTGATTTGACCTGTAAGGCGTTTCATGCTCTGTTGCCAGGTGATGGACTGACTGCCCCTGAGTCGTCTCCATGCGACACAAGGCTAGGCGAATAGGGCTCTGCGAGGCAGACGTCCTCCAGCATACGAAGTAACGGCCTGACCAGCGTGACCTGTGTAATGTGGCCAGCTTATCAATCGAGGGAGAATGAACTTTCCCGAAAACCACTGGAGTACTTCAGCATTGCTGATATGATATGATGTCTTCATCAGACTCGCGCAATGCTTTGGTCAAATGCAGTTAGCTTTCGAATGTCTTCCGGACACACAGACCACGTATCTGATCCATTAAGTCGGACAGAAGGGATCGCAGCACTGTACATTCTACTCTTGACTGTCAAGCTCATGTCACGTCGATGTCGCCACAGATGTCGGAGATTAGCATACGCTGCCCTCGCCTTTCCAGTTCCGGGATTGATTTTGTCTTGCATGACATGCTTATTACCCTGCTCCTTCTACACCTCGAACTCTCGATAAGTATCGTATGCGATGCAGGCTTAAAACGAAAACGGTATGTTTTAAGTACACTGACCTTCCTGCTTTTTGAGCAGTCCACCAGCAGCATTTCATGGGTGCAACATCAGACGGTGATAAGCATCTGGCTTCTGAGCACACAGCTACTCCCGACAGTGGAAATACCTCACAATGGGCTTATGATAAACAATACATACTTATCCGAGATACCCAGAAATTCATGATTACTGAACCAACTTTGCTGACATTTGCGTGAAGCAAAACGTTCCTCTTCCGATGGAATATGGATTTTCATTTTACGGACTGTGGGAAGTCAGGAAGAATGAAACACTGATGAGAAGCTCAAGATTTACATTGAAAATTCATCAAATGGATTTCAGGACAAGAAAAATAGTAATCAGGTAAAGTACCTTTTTTTGGAAAATTAATCTGATTTATGGTTGAAATACTTCTTTGAAGATATTAGAACCTATCAGGATTAGTCTGACACAATGCCCAGCTTCTAACTACACTTTGGGTCCTAAAACTAGGTCACCTTGAATAAAAATGACACAAAAAACGAAGGAATCCAAAACAATCTGACTATACAGCAAGCTGCATAACGTTTGACTTCATCGTTGTGTTTCAACTGTTGACGACCAGAAGAGGGTGATAGGTTAGAATAGTGGTTTAAACAATGGAACAAAGGTGAACACGCACTACAATTGTGCTGTAGTGACAGCAACATTCTGGTCATGTTATTCAAATCTGACAGAGTTTGGCATAATAAGCGCTTTTTGAACAAGAACAAAACTGTTTAGGCTAAAAGTCTCTTAGCACAATGAAAAAGTCCACAATGGTCGGGCAAATATGTCATTGGTTTTGCGATTGCTAGCAAGCCTCTTTAGCAAGGACTCGTTATTAAACCTGATAAAATTAAATGCTCAACAAATGTGTATACTAGTGCATATTTCTAAGGCTTGGGACGATTACCGAATTTTCAAATCTTTATGAGACCCAACTCGACAAGTGCTTTTCTGATTTACATGGGGATAGCGTATGCCAAGAATTAATTAGGAATTTCCTCATAGATAAAAATCCAACATTTCTATGTGTCCTGTCTATCTGATCACTTTGATATCACTTTCCCAGCACAATAAATAACGCCACTTGCTCCGTCCATGATTTCATTCGGAAACAATAGTAAGGCCCTCAGGATTTTGATCATGGTGTTTTTAATACATATGTAGAGTCGTAGGTTGCTGGGGGAGGGGCGGCTAGGTTACCTTCGACCATGTGACAAAAGCCCATAGGGCAAAGCGTTTGATTTGGTGTGCCAGGTTGTCTTATTGAGCACTTCAACATCATTCACCAGAAGCGATTTCACCGGCATTTGTGAACTTAACTAACCTCATTCCCTGATGTCCTATCATGTCAATTTGTACCATCTTTGCACGTGTACAGAAAAACTTTTTCGCCTTTTGACGAACGTAAGATTGAATGTAGCGTGCAATGATTCGGATTGGTCTGGCTTGCTGGATTGTTGCGTTCAACAGTTGACAAACATAACACCGGTTGTTATATTTGGAGGATTTTTCTACAGATTTTGCCGTAGCATACTGATGCTCAGCTGATGTTTGGGATATACAGACGCTGATCTGGAAACATTTTTGTCGAAAATAAAAGAAGTAATTTGAATGCTGACACGGAAGCCATTTTATGGAAAACACAGTGCCATGAAAAACAATTTTATGGGTGTTGTGTTTGGACCAGCCATTAAATTTTTAGAGACAAAAGTTTCTTTCGGCAGAGATCACCAATTACCTGCCTTGGCCTTATATGTACATAGCGGAAATTAGACCAGCCGGTTACCATAATCGTCAACCCATTTTTGTCCCACGCAAAGGCTCCGGTTGAACAGTATGGCGTGAATTCATTCTCCGTCTACTTTGCGCTCATGGGCATGAAGAAACTGATGGACCTGGACACGCGATGGAATTCCCCGTAGTCGATGGCACACTGATATTCATTCGCACATTGTGCAACATACAGGCCATTTAGATGTTCACTTGTGACGATAGGACTATGAAGAACTCAATGAGGTCTGCAGCTCCAGCAATGTCATCACGTATTTGAGCCTAAAAAAGCAAACATCCAACCAAACTGCTCTTCATGCTGGAATCCGACTATCTCAGCTTCTCTAGGTCTATGTGTTGTGGTTTAAACAGGGCAGTAGGTTGTCTGCGGATTTTGAGCACTGGTTCTATAATGCTTATTTTTGAATCTCACCCTTTCGCAATATTTTTAGATACTTGTCTTTCCAGTGTTGGACGCTGTATTGTGGTGACTTCGTCAGTTGACAACAGACGAGGCAATCTAACATACCGAAAATCGAATGGCTTGCTGTTTCTTCTCTTGAAGTTGTGAAGGTTTCAGTTCTGAGTCACTCAGCTCAAGACAGATTTCTTATTAGTACTAAGGAAAAGCCACGGAAAGTATGTGGCAGTAACACTGTTCAGACTAATTCTGAGGAAATAATAGGGATGATTCACTAGCTTATTGTTCACATACACAACTTACACGTGTTGTTAAACGACGATAATTCCAACTTGGGCATCAAACTAAATATACACTTAGCAACTCCATTTTTCTGTTTTTGTTTTGCAATTTTCAGACTGTATTGCAATAAATAGATAACCGCTAGGCAGTCCTGGCGTTTATATGAAATATACGCTTCTATTTAGGCCTTCAGGGAGGTTTTTGATTGCAACAAGTTAATGTCTGAATGGGAGGAAGTAAAGATGCAGACGAGGCCGCAAAAACCAGAACAATTGGACTGACATAAGCAAAGCAGGGGATGTTGACATCTAGCAACCTTTGACTTTACAGTGAAATTAATTGAGAATCGTTGATGACTAAGAAATCATCCAACTTACCGAAAGAAACGCTGAAGATATCCTGCAGCGGAAATTTTCTGGGACCGGTAATTGGTGTGTGCACATCAGTCGCATTTACAGATGGAACTATGAATGTACTTTCTCTAATTCCAGTTACTCAGACCAGCCGGCACAAAATTAATTACACACATACAAGCCATAATACTAGTCGGAGGCTCGAATAATTTTAATCAGTTTGTATCAGTCGATCACTTTCGTTTCAACTGCATTACTCAGCCAACTCGCCCGTGGAGCAGCCTCTTAAAGATTGGTCAATTTGACGGTTTTCAAGTGATAGCTAGTCAGATGAAAAAAGGAAGGGGTGACAGAAAAACCGCAACAGTTTATATTGTATTTTAATTAATCAGAAGCCTGACAAGGCGCGTCTGCATAAGTACGCTCAGGTCTGTCATTTTTGTCCGTCCAGTGTACGTGCCAACGTCCCGGGCCACTGCATCAAACTTTGGTAGAAAGTTCGTCGAAAAATGTGACAATTCATTAAACCCGCGCATCAGGTGTATATTATGGAAACCGGTGTCATAGACTTTTGTTAATTGAAGCTCTTCTACGTCGCATTGCAACTTTCCAGTAGTACCTAACTAATTGTGTGGCCATTAAGAGAACGAAATTGCGTACCCAACTCCGAATGTTAAACATCAACCCAGTAAAATAACGTATATTATACTTGTCCTACTTTTCACGATGTTTTCGACAAGACATTACGCTAATCAGAAGAAACCCTTTTCCGGAATACAAAATCACTCCTTAAAACAAAGGCTCCGGCTTGTTGCTGACTAACCCCAATTCGCATACCAATTCCAGGACATTTCTTAAGAGTAATAAATCTTCCTGTTCACCTCATTGGAAAATCACGCGGTCCTATGGAAACGTGTGCAAAAAAGACTTCATTTCACAGGATGTACATCTCTTTTGGGGATATTCATTGGTAGTTCGTCGTATAAATGAAACTACAAATCAATAAGAAAGGCGGGGTCGTTCCATAACAAGAATAACCCAGTTTCACATGGACCTCAGGTCTGGCGATGGTCAGCTTGGTGTTTAGGTCGAAGTATGAGTATAAAACAGAAATCATTCTTCAAAACAAGACGAAACAAGCGTGTAAATTATCGGGGTTTCATTCAGGTCCTCAACACTAAACAGAAATTGGAGCATGTATGATAACACATGTCGTCACCTGCATTTTATGCAGTACCTTTACCGAGCACATTAGAGTGGTCTGAAGTTTCACAGATGTTCGCAAGTATTAAGATGATAGAAATTTTGAAGGATTGTTCGGTCCGAGTGTGCGAATAAACGGCGAATCTTGATGGTCTGTGGTAATGTATGTTACAACCGATTGACCAAAAATGAAGTCAGTTTGCTTGGAACATTTAAGCACCTTAGGAGAGTCATTAGGTGGCAAATTCAGTACCATTCACAGTACGAAGACTATAAACAGAGAACCATTGACTTCACAACAAAATATAGAGAGGAGGAAACGGTTGTGCATATGGTCATCGGGACATGTATGGATGTTCTTGTGGCCCAAGTGGTAAAAGTTGGTGGTGCCATCTGTTGAACTGGCTTTAAAGGACTAGGTGATGGTACACAGTTGAGCACCCGTGTGACCTGCCGTAAAACCTCCCAAGTAAACACCAATGCGTCTATTCTTATTCCAACTAGAGGAGCTTCTTCCAGTGTCTGAGTCCTAGTGGAAAATTGGGGCTTTGGCCACCGCCCTAATTAAGCCAGCCTTTGGATTTTAGCGAGATCGGCTAAAATTAATCACTGCGGGTGAAGATGGCGTTCCTGCCGTATAAGGTGTATAGAGCAAGATAAAAAATGATTCAATTAAAGTTCGTCAGTCGCAGATGTGGGTGATGTGCCAAGCCACGGTTGGATTCGATATTCAATGATAGCTGGATTGAGAGTTTGCATAGGTTTCCCAGGGCCAGAAAATTTCGTTAAATTTTGCGAATCACTTGTGGTTCACAAGGACAGTGACAAATTAGAATAAACGAAATCTTCGCAAAAGTGAACAAGTGTGGATTGAAAAGCTCGTAAGTCGTAGGTAGTTTTCCCATAACCAAGGTTATAACCAAAGCCATGGCTTGTTCTCTCCCCGTAAGAGCCAATCCGCTCGGTCTTCAACATGCTTCAATAGAAGGCTCATTTTGTTCCAGGGTGTTCGTTGAATGGGAATTTCCAGGGCTTTCGGAAACAGCAGATATTGGGAAGATTTTATTTCTATTTCTTGACTGAAGTCCAACTTCAGCTTCTGCTGTGTCCAAACATTTGGAACGATTTTGCGCTGAAGATCACCGGGAAATTACAGGGTAAACAGTCATTGTAATCAAGGATATCAGTTTCCGATAATAATGTGTGGGTTCGAGCTTTGTTTTATCCATTTAGTCAACAAAGCAGAGCTAACTGTAATTCATCTGATGAACCAACTCATGCTTTTTAATATTCGGTCTATGATACTTCGATATCATACGTACCCTAGAATGTAACACACCATACAACACAATACTGATTAGTGCCGTTTATGGTTATTTTTAACCCCTTTCCTAGTGGCAACACGTCTTAATGTGATCCTACAAATGTGTCTCAGTTTACGAAGGTTGTATATTTTGCAGGTGCCTGCGGTTTGTTGGTGAAGAAAGAGCGTAAAACTAGGTTGATTCTAACTTAATATAGCATTTGCTGCAGTTTGCCCCCTCTCGGAGCTGGTCATCTTGTGCGGACGTGGGCAATCTATGTCAGCGGCAAAAGAATAGGGTATCTCGGTGGCCATTAACCGGTCCGATCAGTCTTTTTGGCTGGTAGTACTAGGTAGCTAATAAAAGACGCTGTGACAAATTCAGACAGAATCGGTGTAGCCGAGCGCTTGTACGGTGGAGAAGGGACTGAATGATGTGTGCTTCACATTTAGTAGTTTTGGTCAGATTCCGGCTGGCCATACACTATTATTTTTCAGACCGAAAATATCACACCAATTATTTTGCAGTAAAAAGTGGAGTGACAAAACAAGGGGTGCCAGTGGGATATTTATTCTCTTTAACTCTGCGTTGGACTGGTTGCGAAACTTCATTTCTCGTGAGTATTAGGCATGTCACTTGAAACATTTACAGAATACATCATAAAGTGAGATACAAGAAGTAGGAATTTTCTCACGAACAACAATCGGCCTCATATTTTCTGGGTGAATTCTATTCAGGTTTGTTATGGTTTCTGATCAAAAGTGAAGAAAGCTATTTCAGGTCACCAACAACCTCCGTGAGTGCGATAGTCATACTTACAAATAAAATACTTATAAACTCATGATTGCACACTTTCAAAAGCACCAAAATTACACCACGATATTGGGCACATTTTTTGGTTTCCTGATGAACGCCAAGTACCAAATACCTCGTTGTAGCTGCTTGAACGGATGGCTTCCCCAACCAAGAATCGTCACCATTGCAACTACGAACATTTCGGCAAGGCTTTTGCAAGGCTCTGTTTATAGGAATTCACAGAATTCTGAGAACACAGTATGGCTACTAGAGACCCGGCGATAAATGAAACCTGCAACGGGAACCAACTCTGTGAGCGCTTAATACAAACACCTGCCAATGGATAACTAACAGCCCAGTCAACTGGACAAGTGTTGTACAAAAGAAAATATCAAACAGCGAATAATATCCCTTACGTACACCGAAGTTGTTTGTTCCCTATCTAAACTGACTGGTAGCACACTTGGTTTTAGTCTATCGTAAAAATCACTGGGCCACAAAAGAGCTCGGATTATATTTGCGGAACCTTCTAATAAGATGAAAAAATCAACCTACAAGAACGGATTTCATACAGTCACGAAAACGTCTGCCAGGATAGAACAGAAACACATTTAATAACTCAGAAGTCATCGAAGGTTTTTGAGTTAAGATGTTCAGTTGGTGTTTAGTCATTATTGATTGGTTCCAAGTACATCGAATACGTACGGTGGGCGGTCGGTGGCGGATCGGTCGGTCACATCGAACTAGGCCGATGGACACCTGGGCACAATAGATGATGTCACGTGCGGCTTGAGCTGAGCTGTATGTGTCCAGCAGGACGCCCGATGTAAACAAGGGGGAATAAAATCGGTGAACGAGCAGGAGGGAACAGTTTTGTATGTATCAGCGTGCCCAGCTGGTGGCCTACAATTGTCAGTCCAAATGAGTACATCTGAAATTTGAGCCCCATTGTGCATACAAGAGGATACCAGTTGAGCCACACTATTCAGAAGACGCATACTAGGCAAACATATGGATAACCAGCACTAGTCATCATTCAGCTGGAACCACACAACGATGGTCACAGGGGGTCACCTGTAGCACCATTGCATATATACATACATATAGACAGCCTTCAGTTCTGAAGAGGCGCCATATGAGGGTTAATACGGTGGTATCGCCATTCCTTGAAACGGACTGTAGGCTTCCTTTAGTAAAACCAAAAGGTTTCCGTAGTAGACCTGGAGTTTTACAAGGTAATGGAAGATACGGGGTGAGAACAACATAATTTGCTTGGTTTTGTCAACGAAGAATGCTTTCATGCGAACGCCACAAATCAAGGTAAGGGACATTTTTCCTTTAGTTGGAAGAGTGACATATCCATACAAATGACTGAACATGCTTCAAGGTCCTTAATTTAGGAACAGATAACACTACTACAAGAGGACATGGTTCAAGCATAGTGCGAGAGCTGAGCCAGAGATTGTAGAGTGGATAAGATCGTGGATGGCCGTCTTGACGTCCAGGATTCGAAACCCATGTAACTGCTTACAAATTAGCTGTTGTTCCCTGTCCTGATGATCTTCACGCATGTCTTTACAGAATTAAGGGCGTAAATAACAAACGCCTCCCTCTTTCAGGCTGGTTTTAAAAGAGTGGGATAGTAAATCAGGTAAAGATGTCTCCAAACCACATGTATCTGATTCGGACAAAGCAGAAAACACGGACAGGGAGAAAAAACAGAGTTATTAGCATATTCAGAAGGTGCCAATGGCCTAAAGGTCGTCAGCATGCTAACTATCATTCTCTCTGATTGTGAGCTTCCGTTCCAAGCTGAACAAAGCATACGGTGGATTGCTGCATTGTCAATAAAAAATGACATGAGAGAGCAGTCTAATGCTCACGATGGATGTTTTATGGGACAAAGCCGGAGAATTTGCAAGATCAGTGTCCGACTGTCCTACTCTGTCTCTTGTATTGAGTGATGGTAATCTCTATCACATGAAGAAAACCCATAAAGAGATGAAGTAACGCTATTCCTAAGTGGCATTTCGGTAAAATAAATCTGCATATGATAATCTAGCCAGGACGAAGATTTTGCTTTCGTTGTGAGCTTTTAAAATAAAGCTGATGTGTAATACAGGTGGATGAAAATAGCTGACGTCGAAAAACAAGGAGTGGTGACAGTTTGCGAACAAGGTACATTTAGGGAAATTCAGGAAACGTGATATATGTAGTTTTGTTTGTCCAACGATCTTGGTCATTCTCACCATACGAACTCTGAATTCTTGCTCAGTACTTATTTTAAAAAAAAAGAACTGTCAAAACAAACCAGTCCTTGATTACTTCTTTAAAAACGAGTGGATAGATCAGAGATGTATCATCTTAACGTTCAGCGCTACTGGGTGGCAATCGATGAACAACACAGGAAGCCATCCATCAAATAATTCTGCACACAAATTGCTTCGCTCTAACTATATCATCTGGCTAGGTACGGCAGACTGATTACCAACCAGCTTGTCTTCAATAAAACCGAATTTTGTGGTGCCCTGCCCTGATAGTACTGAAAGGCAGAGTTAGGTGAGGTCACTCAGTGTGGCCATAGTTTTGTCCCGGGAAGAACCCCACGTGTTTTTTTTCGAGCGTCCAATTTCCTCTTTCAGATCCCCATTATTATAATTCTGAGTTCATTACCTGAAATAAGCGCCAACAAACGACCACAATATAACTTGTATTGACATATTTACGTGTGCCTTTCAACCAGAGCGCACGTGTACAGTGTATCCTCGAATGCTACGTGAAATCCGGGGAAAACAGATGTACCCAAACTAAACAAATTCCTACACAAACACAACAGGCTCGTTGATATGACCAGATGGGTGAAAAACTGAACATTTTTGTTGATGATTGATTTGCTTTCCGAGGTTCATAAATCTTTCGTGAACGTTTCGTCAACAATCGCACTTCTACTGGCGTATTGCAGGATCACGATGCTAGCTAAACCATTAAGCATTGACACTCATTTAGGCGAACCGATGGCAACGAAATTGCCAAGCCCGGAAATCAGTTCAACCATCAGATTCATAGCCTGTATACCATGGTTGAAATTTCTAGGTTATTCTGTTATGTACATCCTCAAACCCATATCTGCTCCAGTCAACTAGAACTATGAATTCCAACAAATTATGCAAAGTAAATAATCAATCAAAAGTCCATCGCTAGTCGGCAGTTGCCATCACTCTCATGCATTACATATTTTAGCAAAGTCTATCTTTATTATTAAAGACGCTTGAAGCTGGCACATTTCTGTTATGCTAAATCACCTCTGGAGGATATCTGTTTTTGACCAAGATGCATTTAGCCTTGTAAGGAGGTACGGATGAATGAAGTTCCTCAAGTTGTGGGCGCCAAACATTTCCCAATTGGTAGCGGACTAATTCAGATTAGCGACTCACAACCGATGTATGATCCAAAAGTTTTATCTGACTAGTCACCAAGCCTCAAGGAGGAGCTGGTAAATATCTATCCATGAGCATGGAATTTTCTGCTTCCATTTGAGGTAAGTATGAGGCTGGCTGAGCTTTCCGGAATACGACCTTATATGTAGATCAGCTACGCGGTTGAAGTTCCGAACCGATCAGGATCCGAAAGCTAGGTATGGAACGTTCTGACCAGTGTTCAGATGAATAGATGATATCAGCCACAGTTGAGTTCACATTTAAAATCGAATCCTCCAGTTGCAAGAACTGATCGGTGGGCGTGTGGTCAAGAGTGACAGCCCGAAACCTTTATTCAGAGCGTTATATTTCCGACCCTTGTACACCCAAGCGCTCAGTCCAGATAATGGCGACGGCAATCGTACGTCTGAGATTATTCAGATCCAAACATAATTTTACACATTAACCTTTGCTTAATACCTTTATTTACTCATCTATTTACCTCTTATCTAATAGCCTGATGGCTGCTGGTCCACCGTCTACTCTGCTCATTGTCTTCCCCATCTTCTTGTATTGGCAACAAAGATTCAGATTTTGGATCTACAGCAGATTATATAAAAAAACAAGGATTGTTATCATGGCGATTTTTTAATAACCATCTCTTCAACAAAAGTAACAAAATTGTCTCACATAATCAGGAGTTGGACAGTCCTTGCGCGTGGGTGAGTCGATGTAGTAACATTCTTCATCCATCTATTGGGTTATTTTGTCCCGACCTAAAGCGGTCACCTAGATATGGTGGTCGGGCTTGAATGCTGTAATGACCCTGAGGGATACACTGGCTGGAACTTCGTTACACAAAGTGCAGCCATATCAGGAAGGCCGAAAGGGTGCGGTCAGCATGTCCATATTTATGGAAGCGGCGATGCCGCCTTCACTCGAGGCAGGAAGGGTTAGAAAAGGTTAACCCAAAAACCGGACACTCCGATCGCCCAGCGGTTGACCGAGACAAACAGCAGGTTATTCAATACGGTCGAATTCCTTTTAGAAACACAGAGACTCGTGCTGTTCTAAAGACACCTGCTGCTCGCAGATGCGTCATGAGTCAGACTGTAATAACTTAATCTCCACCTCATCGAGCCAAGCTAGCCCCCAGCTGGCGAATAGGTTAGTCTATTAAGCCTTTGGCTCCAGGCGAGATTCTCAAAGAAATCTCTAATACCCGCTGCCTCGTGGGCCAGACTGTTGAGTCAGAGGTTTGTGGAATGGCCCCCGAACAAAACCTTACATCCCCAATAACTTGTGGATCAAAGGCTCAAGGTGGAGCACCTCAACCAAACCCGCTTCCTCGGCCTGAAAAACCGGGAAGTGCCATTTGCACATTTCTTTGTCTACCGATGTTCCTCCCATCGTACCACACTAGCAAACGTCGTTGGGTCACTTCATTGCCAGTTCTCTGATCAGTGTGCCTAATGCACTTCACTGCGCATTAAAAAACAAGATAACACCTTGCTCAATCCACAAGCTCCTTTCTCTATGGGAGCTTTCAACGCCAGCACTCTTTGTCAGACTGGCAAACTGGTACTGCTCGCCGAGACCTTATAGTCCATTAAAATTGATGTATCCCTGAAAACTACATAAAAGCCCCAAGCCTGGCCCCGCGTCTCAAAAACCAAAGACAAACTCAGCTCTTTCAAGTTTCACTCTCCGTGTGTCCGCTGATCCAGAAGCGATGACTCATGGAAAATATGGCAGGCTCAGAGCTGAACGCGATTTGCTGATATGGATTCCAGTGAACAGTTATCTATGCGTCGTTCTGTTGTCCAACTTGATCAAGATAAATGTCCCTCGACAAAAAAACGGCTCATTTTTGTAGTGTCGGCTTATGCCCCACGAGGCTGCAGTTCTGACAATAAGAACGATAAATTCTATTGAGAGTCATCCGGGCTCACTCGCAAGCAAAAGACACGGACATTGTGATCCTTGTGGGCGTATGACTGCTCAGGTGGGTAGTTCGAGCACTTTGGAATCACATCTGGGCGGCCGATTCGGAGTCGATGGTCGTCGGACGGACATCGGAGAGTAACTCTTCCAGTTTTGTGCTGATCATCAAATGTTTCTGGCCAGTACTAACTTTCAGCATAAACATTCGCACCGCGTAACCCTGAGGCCACCAAGTGCAGATCAACCGTGGACCCAGTTGGATCACGTGGCTATCAGCCACCGGCCCTCGAATTCTTTCGATGAGCGCCACCCAATCCAGTAGGTGATCTTGGTGGCTCGCCACTTACTACCTAAGGAAATACCGAGGACTTTGGTAGACGTTGAAAGCCCAGGTGATGAAAAAGGCTTTTGCCACAAGAAACAGCTGTGCCCTGTACAAATTGATGCGACCGACTGGCCATAGGAACGCAACGGTCAGTGAAAAGATAAGTGAAATAGGCGGCTCATTAATTCACTCGCAGACACCGACTGGAAAGATGGGCCTAACACTTCGAGGAACAGCTTAGCTGACCTTCCGCAATCAAGCCTCTGGAGATAGTGCATACGGGCAAATTGAATATAAAACTTAGCTGCCCATTAAAAGAAGGAATAAAGTACGAAATATCCCTACTGAAATGCGGGAAGGCATCAAAGACGGTCTGTACCCAGGCCTCTTTAAGAAGGCGGAGAGCTCCTGAATGCACATCTGACAAATTTTGCTGGCGCTATATGAAGTGAAGAGAAAGAGCCTGCAGAATGGGGCATGTCGACAGGTATTACTGTCTTCAGAAGAGTTAAGCGGACGCTGTGTGAAAACCACCGTGGCATCGGCCTGGTAGCTGTAGCATTGAAGGTGTTATCTGTTCTTATCCTTCGAAGGTTGACTAAACACAAGAAGAGACAGATCCGTGAAAAACAAACTAAATTCCTTCCTGCAATATCATACTTATATATTCCGACAGATTCTGGAAGGTGACATTATTTTCAGCAACCAACGACTATCAGCAACTATCAGTGACCTGATAGTTGCCTTTGACTCTGTGGACTGCCGGGAAATATGGCAGTGCCCATGGAGCAAAGGTGTCCATCACAAATTCTTGGCCGTTCTTAAGGCGCTGCACCCCAGCTCCCGTGGACTCGTGAAGGTTTACGAGAAGCTCTCACTTAAGTTCAATGTATCAAATGGTGTCAGACAAGGCTGTTCTCTTTCACCTTCTCTCTTCGACTGTGTCATTGATACGACTATGGAACAGTCAATCCAAGCCTCTGATGCCTGTTGGATCAAAATGTTACCAGGGCATTCGCTCACAGATGACGAGTATGCAGACTTCATATCTCTTCTTCGATCTGACGCGATTCTAATGCATAAAATGCTAAATTACCTGAATAATTCTGCCTTAGGGTTTGGCGTGCGCTCCACACCTGCAAAATATAGAGTGCTGCTGCAAGACTGGGTGGGCTCAAACCAGAAGCTCATGCTTGCGAATGAGCCCGCAGAAGTAGACAAATTTGTCTACCTGAGTAGTTGTATCAGTCACGGTGGTCTTACCGAAGATGATATTTCTATCCGGAATGGGAAGGCCAGAGTAGCTCCTGTGAACCTGGATCACCTATGGCGTGGGTGTGACATTAGCTTACCCGTCAAGGGTCGAGTTTATAATGCTGCTCCATATTATTGGGCGGGTCTAAAAACTGGCCACTACGCGTCGAGGACGTTAAAAGACTTTCAGTGTTTGACCATCGATATCTTCGGAGCATTTTCCGAGTCTGGTAGGAACACCGGATCAGTAACGCTGAAGTGCGTCGGGTGGTTTTCGGAAGAGACAGCTCGCCCACGATTGATGAGCGGATCACAATCCATAGGTTGAGCTGGCTTGGTCACGTGGTCCGTATATCAGTTGACATGTTTCCTCGAAGAACCCTTTTCGAACAACTAGGTGAAGGGTGAAAACGAGCCAGGGAAGGGTAAACAATGAATTGGCAGCGAAGTATGGAAGCAATTACCGGCAAATTTAGCTGCACTGGTCGTTTTCGTCTCCCTTGATAGGTACTCCGAGACGGGACACATCAATGGTTAGAGACATTGTCAGACATGACACAGTCCCACCTTCAATGGCGTTTGTGCATCCAAGATGTTGCATTCAATGCACAGCTCCCCTTCCAATCTCCCCAACTGAAACTCCACTGATCCCCCTGCATTTACGAGCTGACGCATTCAATGAGCAACTATATATCTCACATCCCCAACTCATCAGTGAACGAAACTAGACAGTTAAAACCGCTGTATGGAAAGTGCGCGGTTTTTACAGCGAACTTCTTGTGGGAAAAGTTCCAGGTTGTCCAAAGTTATTCCAACATTTAAATTTGCCTCAAAGTTTGTCGGCCTTCAGAGAACTGATGGAAGTAAGAATAAAATTATCCCGTTGCTAGTGGTGCACGGTTGACGCCGGTAGTATTTTGTCAACCACCATTTCACATAGTTGAAGGCCAAAGACTGATCATATTTTCTCCCTTGATTTAGTTGTTTGAAACACTCCCCAGCTGGGCATACTCTATCTTTGATACCCCAGTGAAAATTCCAGAAATAGAACTTTAAATAAGACCCAAACTATTCGAGAGCACAAATTACGATTCTCACAATTCATGAATGAAACCCAGGGAAGGTCAAACGCAGCAAGTGGAGTCCAATAAACCCTCTGTTGGACACATGCCCAGTCTGCTAGATTAGTGTGCATCCAGCTTACACAAAAGTTAACAATAAGAGACAAGCAAATGGATACATTGGAACAAATTTTCGGAGTTCCGACGAACAAATGTCCTACATTTATTTCTGTGAGAACGTTGAATTTATTCAACACAGATTGTATTTCAGGCCCCAGACTATTGTTTGTTGACACATGTTGAATTCCCCATGAAACGGTAAAGAATATTTGGCTATGACTGCTTCTCGTAAACAATGACCAACGACCTATCCTGTCTTGCGTATCGGCCGACTGTACAGAGATATTCCCCAAAACGATCGATGGAGCATGGGAATTTCCATTTTGTCTGCATGTATCGATCTAACAAAAACAGCTGCCGTGTTTTTAAGGCATAAAAACCCAACTTCGCACTGCCGGTCATCCAAAAATACAGTAGACACATGTGAAGACATTTCGGGTCACGAGTGTTTCGTGGGTAGACTTTTCACCATGTTCTGTGTTGTTTCACCCATCACTTTTCCAGGCAAATTAACTTCGTCGCAAATCGAGATAAAATGGCAAACAAATTTTGATCAACGCCGACATTGCAGAACTAAACTTTTGCTTTTGGGGTCTTATCACTGACTCCACAACTATACAGTTATCAAATCTGACAAGTTAGAATGCGGCTCAAAATTTATATGGTTGCGTTTGGAACCCTACGAGTAAAAGCGCACAAGGTTGGGAGGATATAAAACCTTGTTCATTTCCCACAACGAATACACATTGTTGTACTCGGAATGCATATGAATTTCCCAGGCAAGGGAACCGATAATGTCTATGCATTTTTTATCAAGTAGCTGAGTTCTGATGAACTGAACAATTATCACAGCATACCACTCATGTTAACGCAACTTTCCAGGAATGAAGTAGAGTCTAGTTAGTGGCAAGTTCATCTTTATTCACTTAGTGTAGTAGCCTTCATGGTTTTGGACGAAGTACTGGCATCCGTTTCCTTAATGTTCCACTCATGATGATGACCACTTTCCAGATTTTCATGCGTCTTTTTTGACCGAACATCCTTTGTGCTACCTAAAGGAAATTAGGTTAATTTGGTTTTTTATTTAGTGGATTGACGTTTTTACGGTAAGTAATTAATGGCAATGTTCCTGATGCGAAATAGTACGCTTACTCCAATTCAGTTTTAATTCGATTTACTATACAGGTAACCTCGCAATCTACAGGTGTGTTCACTTGTTCTTCAAACTTGTTAGGCTGTACAAAATAATAGTTGACAGCACAAGAATAGAGGCAAGGAGTCATTGAATACCGGTCTCCCAGAAGTGGCCCGGTGCTACTGGGAAGGTCAGTGGTCCTGAAAGTGTCTTACCGGAACGTATGATATTACCCCACTATCGTGAGTCGTACCAAATGTACAACGGTAACTAGCGGATAAAGAAGACTCAACATCACCCCTGACAACACTGAAATCTTCAGCTGAGACATGATAAACTAATTCACATTTTAGAGCTACTCAAAATTGCATGCGCATTTATCTTATCTAGTTTTCCCAAGGACTCCGTCTTTTTGTATCACGACTTCAGTTCCTTCTTTGTTCAGGACAGAAGTAGGTTAACTCATTTAAGTTGGAACGGTTTATCGGAATATGGTCAAGGTAATTTGGAATTAGTGGTGACAAATTATTTCCTCCTGGGTGACGTGAAACTAGATCGTGCTACCGTCGAGATATTATTTGCGTGCTTTCTGGGACAGAAATGATCGATTGTGATCTGTTACCTGAGGATTGTGTGGTTATTTGTAGTTTATATTCTATACTTTTCCCTGGACACACTGTTCTGACAAAGGGTGCGCAGCAGCGCAACAGTGACGACTTTGTGCAAAGTTACTAGTTGGTTGATCTGTGTGGCATGGGTCCTTTTTCTCTTGCACTCCAAACTGCAGAAATTTCCTCAATTGACAAAAGTTTTTATGCTTCCATTCACCAAACGATCACTTGCATTCTTCCTCATACCATCGATCTATACCTGCATCAACTTCCCTCCATTTGGCTAGTCAAATTCACAGTGCATCTAAGTTGACAACAAACAATAAAAGTTTTTTATCATGATATTCTTGCGTTTGCTTTCGTTCTACCCTAGCACGTCTTCATACAGGCGTCGGTCACCATCCGTACTTAGTGAGTTGCGAAAAACCGAATATGCTTAGAATTTGTGGAAATGTGTGGAGATGGGAATATCACCGTCAAGTGCCAATGAGTCAGCGGGTGACTGTCCACGGGGCAGGCAAGAAAATATGAGGCGGAAACTTGGCACCGCAATTGCACGCCATGATGAATTATGTGGGAAAATACAGAACCTCTTAGCAGCACAGAGAACAATGCTGTCATCCTTCATTCCTGCACACTTCCTCATTGATTAATGTACCAAATAGGCGTGACGACCATTCTGGAATGGACAAAAGCGAGAAATGTGTTTCCTTGCTATACATCCTTGCATCTCAAAAGTGAGCAAAACACCGCCAAAATTTAGCCAAAAAGTGAAGCTGGGTTCTTTATGGCAGCATGAATCTATAGTTATAAAAAGGTTTAAACCTTATTTGTGGGGTTGTTTGTCAGAAGAACCCGTCACTATTTTCATTCAGTCAATTTCTAATAGGAAGAATTTTTGAGCAAGGATCAGCACATCATAGGGGAACGGTTTTATTCTTCACAAGGTTCCGGCAGAACAGGTACCAAAGCTTTCCATAAAGACAATTTTTTGATAAAGACCCAGGAGAGCAATATGCTTCTTTTTCAAAATAGGCGCACACGCTTTGTTTACCCTGTTAAAGTTGACTGCACAAAGCCTTGCTACTTTATTTTTTCACCAAGTATATGTATTTTTAATTTGAATTTTCAGATAAAAACTCGTCCTTTCCCCTGGTTAATATTCATTAGCAACTGTCGAAGCAAACAAACAACAACCGGTAAGAGAGAATCGTGCAGCTTTCACTCTTCCTTCAAGACATTTGTCATCGAAAAGTGGTTTGTATTGTTTTGTCTCGTGGAAATGTCTGTCTTCAGATCTGCTAACCAGATTCTGGTAATGGTAAGCTTTCGGAGCTTTCACGTGACGGTGGGGTATTTGATTTGCCCGATTATAGGTTAACTTTTCTTCTCGCGGATTCTTGAGGTGAGCTTGAGCATACTGTAGGTGCTCACCACCATTCATAGGTTTGCGCATGTTTCAAGTCTTACTCGATCACTCGACCACTGCGAGGTGTGTATTTGACTTTTTAAAACTTTAGTTGGAAGAACGTTTGAGGTCAGACGGACGACCAGAATACACAACACTTTGTGCTGAACTAAGCTATACAAAGGGAGCGTCTCCTTCTCCGCGTACGTTGGTTTTTCAAGGGCGAACCGTTTTTCATTAGCAATGCCAGAACTGAGGTAATCGACGGCCAATTTGGTAACCAGGCGCTAAGCAAGTACTTCGGTGGGATACATTCACCCCTCCATTTTGGTCAATAATTTTGGGTTGAATGGGGTTTGATGCCTCACCATAAGGCAGCGTAATGGAACTTACACAGTAGCTTCCGTTCTGTTCAGTGCCTCACTGAAGCAATTTAGGTTCCTTGAACAAATTCGTTAAGCGGTTGCGTTTATTTGCAAACTCAGTTGATTAGCTGACAGGTGCATTGTTACAATGATGAACTTAGGTGGTTTTGACAAACAACTAAAGACAAAAGTAAGTTGGACCGAACGGGCGGTTTGCAAAAAATTGATGATATTCTTATGGATACAGTATTTCAGCAAAATTAGCTTTGTGTTCTCTAGGGTAGCCCTTTAGAATCAGATCACCAGTTACGCCGCTCGAAAGATTCTATAAAGTTGACTCGTAAAAACCATGAAAGAATGGTGCGTAAAAATGATAACATATTTAAAAGTTTTTGTAGTCTAGCTGCCTGCCTCTATACTGTTATGTTCCATTTTGACAAGATGAAGTGGTTTCTATGCTAGGCGCTAAAACGGGTTATGATTCACTGACCAGATATGAAATCTCATACCGGCAACCTCATTCGTTATATTAGTCGACTTCCAAGTAAATCGAGTCGAATGGAGAGAACACATTAGCGTCGGTAGACAGCTCCAGTCCTGCAGCTATGAGAAAACTAGGATCATGACCAGTACCACAAATGCATCAAAATCTTACAACTAACTCGGATAGCTAAGTAGCAGTAAGTAAGTAAGTAAGTAAGTAAGTAAGTAAGTAAGTAAGTAAGTAAGTAAGTAAGTAAGTAAGTAAGTAAGTAAGTAAGTAAGTATACTTTGACTCAACATCCTACAAGACAATTATGCCGTTGCATCTGGCGTGCATATGTTCAGTCCTATAATGCCTCAACTCAAATCAAAATGAGGCTGTCATATTAGACAGGCAGCCGTAACGTTGAAGGAAACTGTCCTTAAAGAGCAGAAGTCTTATATCTCTATTGTGTCTTCCAGAACCATGTGCTCATTTTGGAAGGGAGGATGCTGCAGGAAATGGTTGTTATACGGGAAAAATTCCGTAACCCT
This sequence comes from Opisthorchis felineus, assembly GCA_004794785.1. Classification (NCBI taxonomy): domain Eukaryota; kingdom Metazoa; phylum Platyhelminthes; class Trematoda; order Opisthorchiida; family Opisthorchiidae; genus Opisthorchis; species Opisthorchis felineus. The sequence goes on along the minus strand of SJOL01006417.1, from coordinate 537,908 downwards.
AAGAATTTTCCTGTTCACAATGGGATTAAAGTGAACAAATCCTCATCGGTAATGGTAATTGGGATTCCCGGAACCACTAAGTATCAGACACTGAAAAGTCTTGGAAGGCAACTGAATTCTCAGCTAAACATATCTGGAGACAGAATTTGGTTGGACAGTCTGAAACCGAAAGATGAAATTGATTGATTAACGAGAAGTCCTACTTGGAGATGGAATCTGCAAAAGTGGCCTAACTGAACGCTCGTCCATAAGCAAATCTGAAGAGTCGAGAGATGGTCACTCATCTATGAACTATGGTTGGTCAGGTTTGATCAAACGGAGTTTGCTGATTTCCGATAGCCTATGTTAAAGTCCGGGCTCGGTGTGCAACCACTGGCTCACTACAATACTTCATTAAACCCTTCCAGTTTCCGCATTACTGAAAACGGCTCGAACACAGATTAGAGTCACGGATAAGACGCATACCTACTAGTTTACCCGTCCTTCGTCGAAAACTACAACACGGCATACTAAAAGGACGGAAACATGTTGGTTACTTTATTCGGTGTAGCATTCGCACAGTATACCCGTGTCTGCCACGTACCTGATGAGTCGAAACATCATTTGGGCCGCTATAAACTAGTTGTCTATTGAAGCTTTCAAGTGGAAACGTCTATCTCCCTTAGTCTTCTAAACTATTCACACAAGTATTTTCCGTCTTGGTCCTACACTTTTCATTTACCTAAGTCGTCCTAAGGACATTTTTCGGATGATGAGACAGGAGGTTGCTTGACTTTCCTCGCAGTCCTAAATGATAGTTGTCCAATTACTTGCCTTATAACCTATACTAAAAGCAATTCACGTTTATTTTGGCTCGTGTTGGTTACTGGCGATGTGCCTCCTTAGTTTACGTGCTACGAGCGGGAGTATTTCCTGATAACACTAAGTAATCGCCGTTTAGCTTAATGTTACAAGGTGTAGCAAAACCTACTACCCGCTTCAGCAAACCAAAGCCATTTTATTCATAGTCTGGTATAGGCACGAAGTGTGCCTGTGCCTGACAGCACACACACTGCTCGATTACAGACTTTTCATGTGTTGTGATCTGACAATTCTGTTCTATCCAGGGTAATTTGGCAGGAATGCTCTTCCTAGGCATGTCACATGACCACAACAAATCTCGGACTGAGGGAGATCACACAATACAGGAGATCTAATAACAGCGGTGCTGAAATCCGATGCTATCCTCCTTTCTTTGACCTACGCATGGACAAGACGAAGATTATTTAAACACAAATGACGTGAACAAATGAGGAACCCATCACAAAACTATTTCTTGAGTAATTTTTGATTCAATCCGAATAGTGCCAAGCCTATGTTTTGCTATTTAACCAAGGCTCGTGGCTAATGAAGATCAGGCTATCTAAAAAAGAATTGGTGTGGTGTGCGACAAGTCGCTTTGTATAACCTTATTCGTCGGTAAGTGCCTCTCTCGGTGAACAATTATTTCAGTAGAATAACAACAAAAATATAACTGAAAAACTAATTTCGGCAAAAGAAACCAATTTTCTGCAGTGCACAATCTATGATTTGGCAAATTTCCTGATCTTACATTGTTTATTTTATTTTATTTTCCATTTGAATGCATGGAAATTTTCTGGGCATCCGCAAAATAACGGGTTGCTTGTGAGTAGGATTTCAAGATTGGATTGTGGGACTGAAATGTAATTATTCTTCAGCCTAGACCGTGGGCGTTTATACTGAATAGTGGTTTGATGAAGTTGCAGGAGTCTGTAGTTTTGCTTATCCGCTCTGCTTGTGCAGCTGGTAACGCGCCCAGACTGGTTTTGCCGTGCAACAAGCGAGGCGGTATGGGTAGCATTTATTAACAAACTTTTGATTGCTCAATAGCTGGGATGCTGCCAGGGTGGCCTGGCCCTGACGAAAAGACGACGAGGATAGTCCACCGCTAGGTTACGCTCGAATGTTTCTGTATCAGACAGCAACGGTCAACGTGGAACAACTGGTCACACATGTCCCGCATTTAATATGAAGGACCATGAGATGGGATGATTTGTCCAACCCAGTGGTGCGGTCGAGACAGACGTGGAGGAATTACATTCCTGAGCCACTTTTGATTCTTTTCAAGTGTGCGATTAGGTTTTGGATCAATGGACTTATCCTCTAGTATTGAGTGGGATTTAGAAGGATCCATTTTCCTAGTTTCGAGGTCCAAACACACCTATCCCCACAACCACTGGGAAAATTTCGTTGTGTTGCGCCCAGATAATTCCGTGACTAAATCTTGGATATCAGTAGCACTTTAAGCAAACAATTAGTACAACCACGTTTTACTCATGGATGAGATAGCGAAAAACGGCACTGAAGAACATCATTCGAAAGTCCTATATTATTACGTTGTCGCTTGTGTTACTGCCATGAACAGTAGTAGACGTGATATAAATAGACGGTGATTCAGTTCAACTGGTTTCATTCCTCTGCTAGACGTCAACATTCCCGTTGAATAAATGTGTGTACGTCCTTTTCGCTGAGTCAAGCAAAATACTGAGCTTATGGAGTACGCACTACATCTGACCATCAGGTTCAAGGCAGTTTAGCGGTGGTTTAGTGGTATTCTAAGTGGGGATTTTCCCTATGAAGAATTGCGAAGGCCACAGTTGTTGATTCTTTTCGCCTATTCCCACTGTGTACGACAACATTCCTCGTTTTTTGTTTCCATCTTGTGTCTGTATTCCCTTTTTTTGCTTTGACCTGAGCGTAAACTGCTCTTTGACCTTGGTATCACTTGCCTACTTTAGTACAGCCACGTAAACTTCGTCACCTTGTGACCACCTTGTTTGAGTTGGTGTGAACTTTGGTTGGAAGCACAGTTCCTACCTACCTATTTGTGCAGGATCCCATTTGGGACTACCAATACCTAACCCGGCATAATCCCACGATTTAGGGTTTGCATAATTTCGTTGTTTTATCATTGTTATCATAGTACCGCCTTTGCTAATAAAATTCCATTTGAATGATTCAACTTTTGGGGTCCGGCACGTAACTCCATGTGATCCACTTGATTTTCGGAATCAGTCAACAACACTAAACCATAGAAAATTTCACCACGAATATTTACCCCTTGTGGATTCAAGTAAGCACAAGCTCCCATAATATCAAAGATCACAGATAGTGTCAGTGAGTCAATATGACAAAAATTAGAGTCACACAATTATACAACTTTGGTCGACCAGAAAGAGCAATCTTTGAGATGCGATCACAAACTTTCATTGGGTAGCTGTACATTTTCTATCTTCCTAGTCAGGTCAGGCTTTTCACCATCAGGCAGTGAGTTGTGCCTGTGGATAAGTGGTTCGTGCCATCTTAGATGGAGAACACTAGAGTTCACAACAAAGTTAACTATGCGGACCAAAGGTGGTACAATCTGAATGAGCATGCATGCCTCCATTATTGTGATTCGTTTATCCGGTAGTATTCAGTGAAGCAAGCCGTTCCATACAGGGTTCCAAGCACGTCTGTGCCAAATACCGTCAATCCGAAAGCAGTCCAAGGCCTCATCACTAAATTAATGGCTAAACACGTTTTATCAGGACTGTTAATGCCAACACGCCAAACTTAGCCTAGCTGACACAGAAAAATCGTCTTGAATATCTCTCAGGATTAACATATGTCATCGCATTGAAGTTAGGGTAAATTGTCCACATATTTGGCACACGTATTCTAGCTTACATTCGTCCGTTTTCGTCGTTGTTACAACTTGCTGTGGCTTTTAGCAGGCCATCGTGATGAAGTTATACAGGTGAATTCACTCACTCCTGTTGAACTCATCCTACTCGGCGCTATGGAAATATTGGGCTGAATAAGTTCATTGGGTCGCTGCACTACACTCCGGTGAACATTGAGGACCGCTACCCGAAGGCCCATTCGTTCTGCTTATCTATGTCCACATGCTTCAGTCAAATTATCTACTCGTTACCAGACTTACCCGTTCGGTATTTTTCACTACTAGATACTTCATATCTCACACACTTCAACATAGCTCTTTGTGTTCCAAATTTTATTGGTTATCAGCCTATCATTTTTAATTATGCACATCGCTGATATTTTTTGTACTTGCTATTTTGTCTGTTTTCCCGTTTATTTATTTTTGTTCTGACTACTCGGTGGTTAGTTTCACATACCATGTGGCTGTTTTTGCAACTAGAGGTAATGTCATAACAAATTTGGCAGCTGATAAGGTCACTCTCTATCGACTTGCTTCCAGGCATGAATTCGGGTCATGGTTTTTCCAAGAGCACGAACTGGCGGAGCATAATCACTAGACGTGAAGAGGTCGCGTTAGGCAAGTGACTGGTAGTGTTTTTTTAATGACACTAGGTGAACCCAAGTGATGCACCCAATATACCACCATCAACTAGCAGATGGGCCAGATAATTTAGGTAGGCAAAGAATGTTCGGGCGCACATTAGGTGACTTATTCAGGAAGGTCTTTATTTAAGTCCTCATTCAGAGCATAAGGAAAGTAACAAATACGGTTTATCTGATAGATGGACGCATCGATTAGATCGATCGTTTTCTAGGAAGTGAAAATTCCACACTCAGTCCCTTTATAAATTTCCTACATCTCTGCAAAACTCAAAATATATTTCTAAGGACTTGTAACTGAAAACCAATGAAGAGTTTTGAACCCTTGGTAGACATCAAGTGATATGGAGGAAACACGCAACCACCAGCGGACAATAACCTTTCTTCCTGGATGACAATGAAGAGAATAGATTCGGCATATGAGTTATTAAGAACGCGACTTGAAAACCTATCAGGGGATAAGCGTACACGGAATTTTGCACTCCATTTCGAAACTCCAAAATTAGTACGCGTGGAATACATGAATAAATGTTGTCTTGATGCTGTGCTTGAGATGAAACGTTATTTAACCTGGATGAAATGGAAAATCAATCCAACTTTACTATAATTTGGATGTGAACAATCGGCAGCACGTATCATAAGAAGAATATCCGGCGACCTAAAAAGTCTAAACTGTTAAATGTGACCGGCGTAAAATCTCTCACTTCTTCCCAACACACCCCTTTAGGTTTGTCTCTTCTAGTGTTGAATTTACCAGCTCCTGTTTTTAAATGCTGACTTCTCGTCCTTGAAAAGCAGATGAACCTGAATTTTTTGGTTAAAGCAAGATCTTTTTTCCATTTTTTTGACACTTTCATTCTGGACATGTTTTCCGTTGAAGGAGAAAAAGCTTTTGGTTCCTTTGAACCGCAATATTCACGGAACTGAGAACAGCGGAATTATCAGTTGGGCTGGATTCGGTCGACTGTCATGAACGTGACCAGTTGCTATGATATTTGCAAACATCCAGCTTCAGTTTTTCTAACTTCAGGGTTATTAGGATACCTGTGCCAGACACGTTGGGTAAATGTATACAAAAATGACTGGACCAGCAGCTACCATCATCATGAGCGCAATCCCTCCGACATACTCAAACTGATGCAGTCAGCGGAATGTTGATGAGTATGTCCTATAACCCATAAAGAACTGTTCAACCGGCCGCAGGTCCGCACCCAACTACGAAGCAATCGGACCTTACTGTCGGCACGTGTTCAACTAAGACATGGTGACCTGGCTATTCTTCTTGACAGTAAAATGTATCTCTTGCAGTAGAACTGAATTGCGCACCGACCGGTTTCGCTTTCATTATGGAGACACTCTCTCTTGAACATCACACTGCTGTAGGATAGCACCATACATAGTGAGAAACAGCGCCAATGATTAAACCAATAGTCTACAGTTCAAGGATTGTGGTTTCAGGATCATGATGAAATTACTGTGCCATGCGTCGCTCAAAAATGGCTGCAACCGTCCGTTGAAATATTTGAAAGAATAAAACCTCCTATCATAACAAAACCGTGAACTCAAACTTGGAAAATCTACCAAATTTTAAAAGTCCACCTTAAGAACCCTTTGAATTATACAGTAACTGTCGTAAAAAGGAAGGCCTACGTGACTTTACGCTATCACGATTGGCTTGATTTCGCCTATGATGAAATGTCGGGGAGTGAAAGTATACGGAAACCACAGGTACGTAGGTTCGCGGAGAAAAATTCCAGTCAAACCTACCAAAACGCCAAGCAACAAGGCGAAACGCACAAAAGGATATTTGTATTTGCGAAAGTTTGGGGACTGGATGTGGTGGTCGCAGACGGATTAAGCATTCAGATTATCATCACGACATTATGGTTGGTAGTATGCAGTCTGAGCACGCTGAAATTAGTCTGCCACTGTGCTTTTGGCTCGACAAGTTGGCATATTAGGGAACATTAAAAAATACCAGCATTTTCGTCTCACTGCACCAAAGGTACGGTCAAGGTAGCAGACCAACTACATTGGTCATGGGCAATGCTCTGAATGTTTGTGCAGCTCGTTGCACTGACAAAAGAAGAAACGGCTCAGTTCGAATTCAAAACAAAATGAAGCACACCGACAGTGCACACAAAGCGCAACTTATATGGTTCACTTTGGAAAGATAGATCTGAAGACCGCCTACCTGATCCTTTCAATGACTATCTGTTCAATGAAAACTCAGTCCTGACATGGGACAGATTCTCGTTAGTTCCTTTAATTTGTCTCCGAAGAACAGGACAACGATAACGATCTTGTTCACACAGACCAGCTTCTGTCATCATCTAGTGACACAAAACAATAATTTTCTGAATACACTCGACCATACGCAATCTACTTGTTATTCCATTTACTAACACAGCAAACTTTGCTCGGGTTTAAAATGGGTTGTTCCCTAAGGGATTATAGTAATGCCTGGAAAAACAGAGTGACTGCAGCAGGGTTGTTCAACCCCTTGCTGGGTGGATACATAAGGGTCGGAAATACATGCGATTCGTCCGCTAATGCGTAGGATGGTTAGTCCAGCCCTGTGGAATAAACATGCGAAGAACAGCTGATTAAAAAGGCATCGTTCAGAGATGGAATTAATTTATCCTTCGATAAACAACCCATCAGTATTTGTTAGTTCAGATGGTCACACGCTCATACAGCCGTGAAGCAGTTTTCTACATGAGGGTACAACGACGTACCGCGTTTAAGCAAAAGACGGTAGTGTTAATCCACCACATGGTTTCTCTGACTTGCCTAAATGTTTTAGGGACAGCAAAAAAACTTTTATTGTATTGCACAGACCACATTTTTCAGTTTGTTAGTCTTCAGTTTACAACTTGCGGCCAGACCAGTGGAGAACCCATAACTGGAGGCAGTTTAGGAATCGAGTGTTTGAAGTTAGACAGCAGACCAGTTCGCTCAAAATATAATAATCGATCAGAAGTAGGCACATTTATCTGAACGTAATTGACCGCAGTCAGCAAATTTCAGACAAATGTAGTCAAGTTATTCTGACCTCGTTGTTTATGCCTTTTCTCAGCCATCAGGACTCATTTGTTTGTACGTCTGCTGAGGCCACTGCCAGACATCGAGTAGAGCATTCATCAGGTCCAACAGAAACTCGTGACCCTTAAGTCGTAATAGGCGTACTGTTTCTCTTAATTGACCAATCAGGTTGCAACTACGTCAATAAGCTCTTTTTTGTAAAGACTGAAAAATTACATTTTCTTGTTACAGACATTATGGCGCTGACAACGCAAGAGGAAGTGCGTGCGTCTAATAGTTTTCGTCTTGTAACTGTGTTCTTAAAATTACTGACGGGAAATTGTCGTCCCAAAACATTCCTACCGGTTCTACGCTACAAATTACCGAAAAATTACCGTAAAGGTACGGGTGGATGAAAAACTGAGAACACCTATTATTCTAAGAATTGGTGTGCTTTCCTAACATACCGGAAATTTTAGTACTAAGTATCGAACAATGAGCAAATTAACATGGGAGTCTTGAGTTGTATTTTTGAGAGGAATTCGGATCAGAGTTTGAAACATAGTAACCACAATGGTATCATTTACTTGGGAAGAGGCCTGTGTGTATCCTATACTACAATGCAGTATGAAAGTAAGTTATGGATCTATTATGTCACCTAAAAAGTGGTTCCGGTTGACCAGTGTTGTCTGTGGATGATGTGACACTGTATTGAAACACACCCAAGACAGACCCTCATGACACAAGCCAAGGGATCAAGTCATTACTTCTGAAGAAAGCTGCGGACATCTCTCCCTTCATGCTGTTCTCTGTTCAGCGGCATTATTGTAATCGCATCATGACCTAAAACTCCCAGATCTTTACGGCTTATGTACGCGTGGTAAAATTTGCCTTGTCAGATCTAGATTCAAACAAGTGACAGATGCGTGCGATGAGGAGATGAGGAATTTTCCGGAAATTAATTGTCCTGAATTGATGCATAAGTTACGAATTTTGATGTATTCGTGTTGGTGAATTAGCTATTCAAGGCAGGCAATAAACAATCATGCAGACCGGTCCAATCTGCGGGAAACAAACTCATGCTAACGTTCCCACGAGCAGCCCCAGATTATCTTTCGTACCATGATCATGATCGGCCTCATCATCATTGACAGCAACACCAGGGGAGGACACTGGTGTTCCACTGCTGTGAAAGCATGTCAAGTTACTGGAATAAGGTCCTGTAATTAATGGGCGAAAAAATAAGACAGGAGGGGAGACCTAGGGCTAGCCTACCACAAATATCCGAGGTGCCTGCAACTCTAACACTCAGTCAGACATTCTGGACAGAAACCGACGGCATGAACGCTACTTAGCTAGATTATCCGCTGTATTGCTCATTATCTCTAGCCAAGCACAGGGAGGGTCACGTAGACCCCATCCTAGAAGCCAAACAGTACCAACAACAAGCAAACTAATCATAACGTCCTTCATTCCTTCCTAATATGTCCTATTCTGTCCGCATCTAGAGTTACACCACTCAGAATTGGGTATGGAGAACAACACTGGCCTAGGCAGGTGGTAATTGGACGTGCGTAACATAAAGCTCTACCAACTTAGCTTGCAACTCTGGATACTTTCCTTGAGATAAGTACCTTATGCTCCAATAGATGCTCTTTACTGATGATTTCATTGCGAATTCGATAGTTTCTGCCGACTCCATCTATAGTTCTGAGACAATGATTGTCTCATATCCTCCACCAGAATTGGTCAAGTCCCGTAAAATTACAACAGTACAGTCTGCGCCACAGTCTAATACACGCGCCATTGGAGAGCTGGTGAAATGCGTTTTTGATGCCATGGGTGGCGCAAATTGGCAAACGCGACTGGGGCTTTTAGGTTCTTGCGTTGACTTCGTCTGCCACACTACTGTTAGAGTTAATGCACCAGCAATAAACTCGATCAACTCAAACAATTGTTCGGCAAGGTCATCTCTCTGGCCACTAGCTACTTGTGCTAATAAGACAAAAACAGTTCTTCTAGACCCTTTCCTCCTACAAGCAAGTCAATACAGGGTCACGTGTCATGAAGTAAGTGGTTGAGGGTAGACAGCACTATTACCGTTGTAGTTGGACCCAGTTACACAGGCTTAGACGAGTGACACCGTTTACTAGCTAGAAGATTTTGGGTCCTAGTTTGTTTACAGGTTCATGAGATGCACACTGCTGATATTTTCTAAAAATAGTGGACTGCGGCCGAGACACTTAAAATACCTTTTTGCTTTCATACAACATCCCCTGGGTCTTCGGCCTGCAGTTTGCGGTTCGTGTCCGGTTATCCAATGAAACCCCGGTGGGAAACAAAACCACTATACACAGCGGCATTTTCAACTAGTCAGAATTTTCACTTACTGATGTATCTTGTCCACGTATACGAAGGACTGCTCACTAGAGCTTTTTCAGTCTTCAGTACTGCGCCTGTTGTCGCTAAGTCGTGCGGTTAGCCCGGATGAACTAATATTTCAGCAGTGGGAAGTGCGAATTAAAGTGGAATCACTTTCCCAGTGCTCTCTGCCGGGTTAACTGTCGTCGTGGGGCAACGTACTTTTTGTTTGGTGGTGTCAAAGTTCAACGAACTTCAATAGGTGATTGCGCGAAGCTCCACAAGCAGCCCATGGTCAAGTCAGGTGTAATGAAGATATGTGTGCTTTTTGGTGACTAGCGCGCTGTGCGTCTTTTTCGCCTGGAAAAGCAAACTGCGTATTTGGTCCCGTCACAAATTAATCACTCCAAGTTTTTAATGGTAACTACATAGGAAAATGAAAACAATCTGCGGTATTGCTCCGAACCATTTTTTGTCTGTCTATACTACAAATTCGAGTGAAAACATACATCCAGTGGTGTAACCAGAATGCTTGCAATAAACTGGGTTGAAACGAATAATTAAGGTATCCGTTTGGCTCATTTGACCACGTCTGCTAGACGGAATCTAAACGCATACGTGACGGAACAATTTTTCATCAAGTTGTTCAGTAAATAAGCCACATAGGGCCCATAATAAGCGACCAAATGAATACTCCTTTCAATGCACGCTCTGTCCATTGACGTATACCCGTTGTTTAGCCACATAAGTGTGCTTTCTGGGATGTGGTATGGTACACTGCACATGCAAGTATGCAGCAGGTTGCCTGTGGTGGTAAAAACATTGCCACATCTTCCATCCTGTGCAGAATATCAACAATCTGAGTCTAAATATCAACAGTTGTACACCCACAACCTAACTTCGGAGCGGCGTCGGAGTATCCTTTGCCTTTACACCAAATCCACTCATTCTCCGCTTCTAGTTTCCAACAACGACAAAACATGAAAGCTGTCACTTCTGATTAGAATAGGTTCCATAAGGATGGCTCCATTAATACCAAACCAAGTGGTGTGTGAATTCCCAAAGGTTTTCTAGTCCATCAGCTGCTATCTAATCTCATTCGGGAGGAGAATGCAACTGTGGCGATGTAAGTGTTTAATTCGCTAATAAAGGTTCTCCCAATGACAAATCAAGCAAATGGTCGAATTTCCTCAAAAACCTTGTAGCGTGCTCTCCAGGAAGCACTGGAAGCATCTTACTGTTGAGAAACGAGTATGTAATTCAATCCTGCAGCTTTGTTAATGGGAATTTGAGCCAGTCTGGTGACATATTTCATTTACAAAGTGCTACTAAAAGGCCTCGGAATTCCCCCGAGAAGAAGGGCAAATTTCGGTTACTTTTCTTCCGAAGCTCCCGACTCAGCGGTAATTTCTTCATCTTGGAATACATTTTACAAAACAAATATTTTCTAGGATGAATAAATCAGTCGATGGGAAATGATTTAATGAAACTATCAGAAATTTACTACGTTTCAAAAATTGCAACTGTTTTCCACACATTCAGGGCATAGTTTTGTAATCTGGCGAGACACACAATAAACAAAGCTATATTTACGAATATTGATCCTACTTCAACGGTTATTTTCCACGCCACCGTTCTGTGCGCAGGGATTGCGCTCAATATCCTGTCTGTGTGAATGCGGAATGAACTTTTTAAGATCTACACAGCAGTTCAGTGTGTTCACAAGATAGCAATATTACAGTACACTTCCCCAGCACTAATGTAAGAGGGACCGACATTGTTGATAAATCATCTCGTATACTATCACAAAACCACTGAGTTTGAATAACACTACCGACGTTAACTCTAGTAGCAGGTCTCATCTGCACATTCAGTCGGTGGGCGAATCCACTGAGAAAGTGTACTTAGGCGAGTGTGACATCCCAATCATTATTTTGGGCATACCAAAATAAATGGAGAAATTCATCACGGCTATTAAAGAATAACGCCGTATTTGTGGAAGAATTGAGAGGAATTTATGGACACTAATTAGCCAATTGTATTCTACAGTTTGTGCAGCTCAGGCTTTTTGAGAATAAACGACATGTGCGAACCAGGTGAAAAAATAATGCAGGATTACAGCTAACGAAGAAGATTGTGCTTCCTACGTAGCCGGGCTAATATCCTAGCTGATACCCCCTGATAATTTCTCTTTCTATCATGTTTAGTGCATAAATTAAACTGCTCAGCATTAGCTGGTTCACATCGTTTATGATAACGCGAGTTCAAAGTACTGTGTTTGACGGCATGGTGTTGGAAATTCGGTAGCTCTGATGCAACCACTGGCAGCTAATCAGGCGATTGTTGATGTGTTAAGCGAGTTCTTGAATCAGTCGCCAAGCTGAGTGAAGAAATTAACAACCACCCGATTATTCACCGTCGTTCACAATGCAAAAAGGCAAGTGAATGAAATCCTAATCGCTTTTTCAAAACCAGTAAGAAGAAGTTAACCAAAAGGTCTTGAGTACTTGTTACTAGTTCATTTGTGCCGGCCTGAAAAACCACCTAGACGGTCTGATCTCAGGTGGTGTGCTCTAGAAGTGAACGAACCGAAAATAAACGGAGGCCATTCGAAAAAATGTGTTTCGGGGATGGACCGTGATACTATCCTGTGTGAAACATTTCCTGTCTGAGCGCCTTGCATTTTACGCTAGAGAAAGAGCACACGACTTCCGAGTTACTCCCACATGAAGCGGTCAACTTTCACTCACTACTGAATTCTGTGACAACAAATTGTTATGAGTTATTTAGTGGGGCGTAAACCAGGGGAATGGATGGTGCAACCAAAAGCTCATAAGTGAAGTTTGCCTGAAATATGCAGTTCAAAGTAAGGGACATAACGTATAATACGACAAACATAAATGTTGGGAACTTATGAAATCCTGTTAACGAGGAGATGCATACTGAAAAGCTAACATACACAGTAATTTTAGATTTACCCTGCTCTAGAAGCGTTTGTTTACCCTGTAGCAAACCTAAGGAAAAAACAAGCGCGGCGAATTACCTTCAGTCTATTCTGGTAGTAATTTTGAATAGCGTCTGAGGATGCCATCTACTACACACCCGTTCTAGGGTTAGCGAATCCAGTGAATGACTCACTTGATGAAGTGTAAGTAATGTCTTCCAAGGGCTGGAATCTTTAGACAGTGACCTCTCAGGGGGATTGGCAACTGCATAGCGGATGAAATGTACGGACAGGAAGAGGACCCTTTGGTGTATGAAGTTACCACTCAGTTTAGTCTTCTCACGCTCTGCCTCAGATGACACCGCCTAAAATTTTCAGTCCACCGTATTCCTCAGTGTAATTAATGAGTTTTATTAAATTCAGCTCTGATGTATTAAGTTCGACGACAAAAAATTTAAAAAAAATTATCCTGGTTTCTCCGGGCTGAAGAATAAAATCTCCTTTCATGTTGTGCGATAGAAATTATTCCACTTTGATAAAATTTCATTTAATGATGCGAGCATAACTTTCCTGCGGTTACAAAATGACGTACTCGAATCCATGTTAGAGCAGAAACGACCTAATATACAGCTATGTAATGCAACCGTTGTCCACTTATTTTATTCGTGATAGAGGCGTGGTAAATTGTATCATCTCTGGGGGCATTATCTATCGTCGGTTACCACTTAGTATTTGTCGGTCAGATTCCAGGAGTATTTACACAGATTTCAATAACACAACTGGAATTAACAGCTAATTTCATGGGCTGCTTTTATTTATCTGCCTGACTGTATTCTGATAAAAGTGGGCAGTTGCGACTTCGAATTGGCCAAAGCACAAGACACTATTTGTAGTCCGCAAAATGAAAAAATCAATACATGCCGGTACAGAAAACTTCTAATGACTGCTGTTGCAGCATGTTTTCCATAAAACGGACAAGACGCCCTGGTGATTTCGGAGAGCCGTACCAACATGTTTTAATCCCAGTTCAATTTGTAAAATCTTAATAACTTCGTTTTGTGCAGTGACTTTATTTTAGACCATGAAGGACACTATTGCATCTGAATCAAATACATAGTTCTATGAGACGGTATGTCTTCTGACAGAAAAAAATAATCTTGAAGTTTCTGCTATTGTTCGAATACATTATACCTACTTTGGCCATGGTTTACTATCATGAATGCAGAACTAAGGGCAGTTTCAGACAATTGATTGGAACTAGACGAAGCGCGAATCGCTAGGTAAAAACTGGTTGTAATGGGTGCACAACACAAATCTTCGCCAGTGTTCTTTTCAAGGAAACAGACTAATCGAAAAAAAAACACAAGGAACACGTTAAACAAGAAACTACACCTTCGGTATTTTGGCTTAAATCTGCCGATGAAGAGCACCCAAGGAAATCTGCACCTACGTTTGCACTGAAAAACAAATATCTGTCTGTCCTATGGACATTTCAGACAGGTGGTGTGTTCACCCAAGTGTAGGCAGACGACTGTTGGGCTGATCACGTGGATAGTATAAGTTTTCACTAAAATGATACGGTGAAACTGGATATCTGGATTTGTAGCTCGGTCGACGGTCAATATGTTATCCTTATGGGGAAGTTGGCTAAACCCTAATTCCAAACCAACAAGTGTGAGAACAAGAATCACTTTCGACTTACGGGGCAGATTAGATCACTTCTGGAATCATACGGCCACTATGACGATCCTGTTCCGTCAGTCTTAACGATTTTTACTACCTTTCAGGTAGCACTTGGTTGTGCAAAGGTTGCAGGTGTCCTCTCGAGAAAAGATGAAAAGAGATAATTTGGAGGGCGTTTCTCTTATCACACCCCTTGTTTCTCTGTGAAGATGTTCAAATCAGTCAACCCACACGATACTAGGACGTTCTGGGAAAGCGACGCACCCTGTGCATTGAGGCTTTCAACATATGCACATTGGCTGCTAAAATGACCGCGCCGTGCCGTTAGTGTAACCAGCGGATAACTACGTCTGGTCCTCACGATTACGACTGGCTATCGTTAGCCTAATTGGGACCAGACTATCCAACTCAGGTGTCATCATGCAGCGGGAATGGACACCTACAACTGGCTCAGCTACGGCATCCAACTGGAAAACTCGGGTCTCCATGGGGGTATTCTTTGTCTTGAAGGATTATATACACAGTTCGCCTATTTCCTGGAATCTCATCTCATCCAAAATTGTGGTACTTCTGTTAGGAGGTACTTCGGTGAAGTAAACTGTAATCGATACGTTGGCACCCAACTCATCAGAGGATTACATTACAGGAGAACAGTTGTACGGTGAACCGCCAATCTTTGTCGATGGGGCATCAAGGCGCGATAATCGCGGGTAAAAAAGGTGCTCTTACAGGCCAATCGGATGGCTTCGTCCGTTGAATTCTGGGCATGTTAGAACGAGGAGAATGATGCGAAAACAGTGACAGAGCATACGCTTTCACTGCGCTGAACTACCCAGTTTTCAGTATGCGCTCATATCATCCTAAACGCCATTTGCCAGTATGACCTTTGAATGACGGTTACACTGTATCCCAAAACAAGTACGTACCAACATGTCATCAGCAGTAGACATTCGTCGATCATATCGAGCAGCGGCTGCGTTAAGCACCGGAGGATCAAACCATAGGTCGATGCGAGCAAAGGTGAAACGCCATCCTGCTAAGAGACAAAACATCGGCTCTTAAAACTCATTAACTTCCTTCTTTCCGGGCGCAAACAGGCTCAAACGAACTCCTCTAACAGAATAACAGTGCAACTGAACCTAGCGCTGGGGTCACCCTGTCAACCATTTTGTCTCAGTAGATGGTCGGTATTCTGTGTTTAACTTATCTGTCCAACTGTTCTCGGAGAGCTGACTTAGGTATACCAAGCAGTGATGCAAAGACTGGGTTTCAGACGAAACACGATGTTTCCAAGATGACATTGCATTTGCCCCTCAACAAGGCTTCCGTCTTCCGAAATCTCCTGGTTAAGACCACTAGACCTTCTAGAAACGACCTTATTTCATACTGGTCAACTAACACTGCAAATTAGGGGGAAACCTTGAACGTTGGTGACCATTCTGAATTCCTCCGTCCACTCATGTTATCTCTGATGACCCCAAGCCCATGCAAACACTTTTGTACAACAAAACAAGCTGATAGCATTTCATTAGGAGAAGGAGTGAGTGGAATAAATCAGCCAGACGCTAAGCCATTCAGATCTTCAGGCGCGAAATGCACAAACATTGATATCGGAGCTTACAGCTCAAACCTATTAGTCAAGCGGATATTAGTTGAGTTTTCAGTCGCCCCAAAAAAACAGCGAGCCTCCAGAATTAATTACAACCCTCGTAGTTTAGAAGTACTGCTTTCCCGTGCCCTCTCCATCTCTATGGACGTTTTTCTGTCCCGTTCAGAAAGTGTAATCCATTTCTTCTCTTGCACCCCGATTTTCTCCTTTTCCTTAAGAGAAGTGGTAGACCAATATGCGAGGATTATCAAGCAATCAACCTCAGATTTTCGCCACCTCACTCCATGAGAGTTCCTCCAAACCACGAGATGCACGAACGCGACACAGTCAAGGGCGTATCCACAATAGTACAAGCCCTGTGGACCAGATATTCACCCTAACTCGACTTCAGAAGTCCCAGCAGGAAACCATTGCCTTTCTCATTGACAGTCGCACTACGTCCGCCTCTATCCATCATTGGTCATCACGGAATTTTCCTCCTTGCTGATGGTATATCGGTCAAACTGATTGTTCCCGTCAAAGCAAATTATCTGTCAAAACACGCTTAAGCCCAAGCTCACAGTGGTGAGACTTCCGAGGTTGATCTCACCTCATGTGTCAGGCAGAGGTGCCCAACAATTTTATTCCACTTTGCGACTGACTAGTTTGCGCAACATGCCGTGACTAGACAACCTGGTATCCAAACGAGCCCAAGCTTTTGGAATTCAGACCTTGAATATGCCAATGAAACGGCGAAAACATAGATCTATAAGCAATTAGTGATCGAATCAGCTACTAAACTGGATCTATCCAACCTGTGACTAACGCCAGTAAGACAAAATTTTTCTACGTACAGAAAGCTGCCTAGTGGATGATAATTAACCTAGACAAGGAAATTGAATGCGCCACTCTGTTTTGACAATTGGAAATACGATTCTACGTGATTGACAAGCTGAAGAAAAGATTGGCTCTCGCACAGATACGCCAAGACACGCCTTTACGTTGTTTGCTGTAAAATAAATTTGCGCACAAAGATTCGTGAATTTGAAGCAGCCTTCCGCTCAAACCTAACTAATAGCTGTGAAACTTGGCTGCCTCACATACAGGACTTCAGAAAACTCTGGGGTTTTGACCAGTCACATCTAAGGTGCATTCTGAATACTAGACGGCTGTCAAAATAGCAAACTCTGTGATTATTCATCTTACGCCTCAGGCAATTGTTGCAGCAGCAACCGGCACGTTGATCAGAAAGCTGAAAGCGAACTTTACAATCTTTCACAGGATCGTTTCTATGCTCCTGATGAATTTGCTTTCCTGTGTTGGCATGGTCCAGTTAGATTTGAAGAGATCCGGTTTCAACATGGCATATGGTGCCCGATGCTGAAATCTATACTGACTTGGGCTGTGACCGCCGTTCGTAAAAAAATATACGAAGCTGAATCATCTTTTCAAGAATGTAGTCGCCGTAAATCAGTAATAAGTTCCCAACTATTATCTATGCCTCATGCGGTCAGAAGTGCATTTCTATCCTTAATTTTAACATCAGCCAAGGAATCGTTATAGCTCGAATAAACCAGAATCTGTTTCTATTCATGACAAAGAAGACAATGACCATCGGGTCAAAATCGACGCGAAATTTATCATTTTTCCGATAGCAGCGAGCCTAGCTGTATTCACCTCTGCATAATCGTAGATCGACAAAAACCACATTTTTTAATACTCCGGAGTTTGAAATACCAGGAACAACTCAATCAAGAAACCGAAGATAAGTCTGCGTCAAAATGATTAGTCTTTTATTCAGATGCAAACCAAGGCATTGGTTCCAGTTGCTACAGTTTCATTCATGGCACCCCTGCAGAAAAGAAGAAATGACAGCCACTGTTGGGATATGATGCTTCAATTAGATCACTGGCGTTAAATATGCCTGACAAAGCTTGAAGGCAGCAGTAGCGATGCAGGGAAGTGCATAAAGGGGCGACACCTGTCAGAGTGCTAACCTCCGGTATATCCCCTGCCGGTGTTCCCATTCGGGCTCCCGGGCAACACGACCGAGTTGACTGGTAACAGCGTTCGTGCTTTGTTTTCAAGTTGCGGACTAGACGCTCTCGAAGTGCTTGTAATGCATACATGGCTCGGCGAAGGCAAACAATACTCTGATAGATCAAGCACGTGATATAACTTGCCCCACTTATGGAGCGTGATCAGACAGCATACCTCAAAAATATTCATCCTGTTTTCCCAGAAGATTCAAACGATACTTCTGAGTCATTGACGGTCAACCACGGGGAGTTTTCGGAAACCGAACGCATCCAAACATAAATAAAACAGATGGCATCACAGCAGTGTATAATCCAATTTTGAGTGTCAGATGGATGTTACTTCGGGGCAGCAAGCACCGTAAGTTGGCAGGCCACATAGCCCTGGCCTTCCAGATTATGGAAGTGATTTCATATCTCGTCAGTCTGCCAGGATTCTTGCAGCTGTCCAAGTAGATGAATTTATCTGAAACATTGGTCAATAAATCAGCGAGCAAGGGATTTGGGTTTCTTCCCATTTCGTCTTGCAGTAGCACTTTACACTTTGCAGGTGTGAGGTGGAAGAAGGCAGCAGAATTATCCAGGTTGTTTAAGATATTTCCATTAGGATTTCCTGCTGTAAGTGAAGACAGTCTATGCTGAAAAACCGAGAAGCTCGAATATTTCTGGAGATTCATGAGATAAAGACCGCTGGTGATTCGCATTTAAGACGAAACAGCTGTGGGACGTTCCCTTGTTTTTGGAAAAGATCGACTCCACTAAAAGAAGAAATCTTAACGAACCTACTCCAAAATCTCCTAATGCTGCCAGTAGGTTAATTAAAATAGTCCGCAATTCCCAGTAGTCCCATCAAGGAGGAAAGGTACTGTCACCGCGCCAAATGTCTGTGAGCGAAGTTTTCGGGAACATATTGATTCCCGAGGTGACAGTGGGCCGCAGAAGGTTTCGAGGCGCAACACTATAAGTATGCTGAAGTAGAAGAGTGGGAGATTTCGACTCTGTCTGATATCAGCAGCATGTCCGTAGGACCGCACCTCTTCATGGGAAGGGGCATAGTGAACTATTTCGAGGGACAAAAAATTAGAGAGGAAATACTTTAATGGCAGATACTACCATAATTTTTGACGACCGACCGATCCAAAACCAGGCCTCAGGTCCAGAATGGCAACTATTGTTATTCGCTTGAAAAGACCACATATTTCAAGCACCTTTCACAATCTGAAAATATGTCCGACGAAACTTCGGCCAGGGCGGAACGTACCCTGATTCTCAAGAATCCGTCTCCCCCATTAATGAATCATCTTGCACAGTACAAGACCAAGGAGCATCTTGAAAGCTGCGGTTACCGGACTGATGCCCCGGTAGTTTTGCACGGCTTCTAATCCACTTTTGGAGGTTAAAAAACACCATCGAAGCTCTTGATGGTATGTGTATGTAAACCGTGTAGATCAGGAAGTATCCTGCGCTGAAGCACTGAAGTTCCTGTTGAAGGTGGAAGTAGACGGAGATGGACATTCCATGCAGATTCATCTGGTCTTTCATGCAGACAGTGGGCTAATAACAGCCAGTTAAGTTATGCTTTAAATTATTCAGCCCACTGAAGAACGTGAAGTTCCTCTGACCGAAATGAAGTTCAGTTATGCTTCGGACCGCTTGCATAGTTTGGCTGAAATAGAGTGTAGGTGGGTTGCTCTGAGAAAGTTGTTTCTATGTCCAACGCGGTCGCTCCACATCAGTGCTGTGCGTCAATTCTTAGGATGTTGGTTGTTAGGCTTCCGAGGGATGTAGGTGAGTCATCTTAGGCATGTGTTGTTAGTATAGCTTTTATGGTATCGGTAAGAACTTCTGGCCTGATTATGTCCAGTGTTCATTGGGGTGCACGAATAACCCGGGCTACTCAGGTGGAGAAAGTGAGTTTCTTCTGGGTATTGACCTCAAAAGTCCTATCCACAACGCAGTATTGGGTAGTGGAACTGTGTTTGGTGACCTCTCTCCCAACAGCTGACTCGTACGTTTGAATTGTAACACAGTGGTTGTTAGAGGCTTTTGGGAACCCTCTCATGAGCAAGTGACTGATTGTTCTGGCTTACTGGGCTGCAAAGACTAGCCTGGATCGGGGAAGCACTAGGTTCCAGTGTTTTAGAAGTGATATACAACCAAGAGCAAAGCAGTACAGGCTGCGTCTTGCATTTTCAACCTATTCATCATCTGAATATCCACTAACCAGTATCACCTGCTGATGATATCTATCTTTTTTCTACCTATCCAAGTAGACCATTAGAGTTGAATCTATTTCTTCATTTTATTCATACATATCAGAGTTATGCAAGCGCCTCCATGAATAGCGTCATTTCATTGGGTTCTAATTGTGCGAAGCTTGTCAGATGGAACGCTCTTTTAGTTATCAATACTCCCGTGAATTTCACAACCTTGTTTTTGTACAACCTGCATGCCGCATTAAGCTCAGGGTTGCTGAATTTTTCACCTTTGTTCTGTAGCGGAAGTGGAACTCCCAACTCACACGATTATAACTAGTGAATGGAACCACCAGTTTCGTCACACTTTGACGGATGACGCAAACTGAGGCAAATAAACTTAAAAAACGCACAAAAGGCTTCTGAATATAATGCGATTTTCAAACAATTGCTCTGGGAAATTTAACAGTATCAGCAACAGACTGGCTATTCAACCGGAGTGCAAATAGATTTGCCTAGAAGGTGAGTTCAACCTTAGGCTTAACTTGACCTTTTCACTGAAGTTTAACTGAAACATTTTCAAACTCGGCTGTGTGTACTTTAAATTACGGTTCCTAAGGCATTAACGTGTGTTTCCACCGCATGCTTCAGTTGATTATTCTAACGCAGTTCACCACGAGATTCAAAGCTGTGCAATCGAGTGGAATGATTTGATCAAACACTCTATTGAGCTGTAGTCCTGACTTTGATAAAGTCACGTTGTTTGGTGTTGCAACAGTGTGTATGACCTTGAAAGGTTGTTGGGTCTCACTTGGCCAGAAACGCATCCGCCCAACTTTACGAAATATTTATCCAACTCAAGCCGTTAGAGTCTAATCCTGACAAATTATACATGCAGATGTTGACGATTCGTCTAATGATCCAGTTACCTGGGTCAAAACGATCGGAGCACGGAACCGTAACTCGAAGGCGTACGTCAACTTTCCGTGTAAAATAAAATCAGTTATTTAAGTGACTTATCAGGAAAGGCATGTGGCCAGGAATTGGTTCAAATGTCGTTCGAAAATGTGCAAAATAGCGCGAACGTAGTATGTGTATACGGAGACCGCTGAGAGGTCTAAACATTGCATCGAGTAGTCGTACTATGTTAGTTTAGCAAAGTCCCACCGACTATACAACGCAACACTCACACAAACTTCACTCAGTGACTTTGGGCATGAAGACCGCCTCTAGATACAGTTCAGATTAGTCTAGACCTGGTACACTAAAACCAACTGCCTTGCTGGCCAACGGGTAACACGCTAAAAATCCGGCTACTGAATATTTATTGTGATTACCAAACTTGTCTTACAAAGTAGCTTACAGGGTTGCTTGAAATTTAGTTTCGGACAGTTTGGTTTACAGCAACACAGTAGCGAAGCTTTAGGAACTTGTGAACCGTTTTTGCGCAGTTCATTTGAACATAGGGAAATCCTGTTCGTCGGCCTTATGACTATGCCGTTCCAAGCAAAGCCACGTAAGTCAGCAAAAGCGTACCACGTACTCATAGCCCACTGATGTGTCCGATGTAAAACGTCGATTTTTGCTTTTGGTTTACATGGTTTGACCAACGAAAGGACATTTGACAAACAGCATTTTTTTGTTTTGCACATACCCCATCCCCAACTTAAGCATGACCTAAAAACAAGCAGTGAACACTATGATGGCGTAATTTATTGGTACTTGTGTTCGCTATATCGGCTGTTTACCTACATTCTAATTGTTTTATTGCTTTGTTAAAATGTAATGCACCATATAACCTTTTACCGATGTTGGAACACGGCTATAATTTACTTTGCTCCATTAGAACCAAACGATGTTCATTGTTCACTCTCCAGGCTACAATATTTTTCCGAAAATCTAGATTCTCCCCAAAAACAGGAAAAAAACTGTTGTCAAAAGACGACGGTGATATAAGTACTATTTTGCGGATAGTAGTAGTAATAGCGATAGTAAACAGGGAATCCGGTTGACCCCGTCTCTATTTGCAAATGAATATTCAACTGCTAGAGCTCTTGTTTCATTGTTAAAGCGCTGATGTGGCTTCGAAAACTACGCAAACATTTTAAGGCCTGGAAGTCCGGAAAATGCTCGTTAACCTTATGATTACGATATAGTCATATAAGACACTCAGATATCTTGAATGCAGCTCTAAATAAAGCAAAAGGTGGCCTCTTCGCAGAGCACGTGGCTGAATGATATAGCTAATAATAGATTCCCGTCAAAAAAATCCTGATCCGATGAGCACTGAAACATGAAATAGCATTTCAATTCGTTTGGAGGACATGCAATAAACGGACGAAATTAGGTCACAGGAGTACGTTTTTCTTGCATTAGATGTATGGCTTGCACCCTATGTAGATGGAAACGTCCAAATGATTGGTACCAATCTATATGGACCAAAACGTCTCAAGAATCAAAATGCTCACTGAATTATGTTCTGACGAAACTGCACTACCTGTTCCAGGAAGTAATGCGTCTAGAAATGCAGTAACGGTGGAATTAAAAAATGCAAATGTCAACTTTTGGTGCGCAGAACCTTCTCTTTGCTCCAAATCACGTTGAAACAACTTGTGAGTAGTCCTCGGCTTTAGTGGACGGCTATTAACCTTCCTCGGCCTGGAACCGCTCTGGTTCTGTCTTGATGCAAATATTCTTGTTAGCCCAAACAATTCAGGTGGGGTACTGGTTTATAACTTACCCCATGATAAAGTAGATCAACAATAATTTCTGATTTTCTCCGCCCATCAGATGGGCAAAAATAGCATTCTTTATTGATCACGTAACGTTTTTCGTAAGTCAATTAACGCGGTGCTCAAGAAAACGGTTGTTAAACAAAAAATTCGTTCAACCAACATAAAGACGTGACAGATTCATCTGAATGGATTCCACTGACTAAGCCAGGGCTTGAACTCCAGAATTATGAGCTACGGATGAAGCGTATTACCACTTCTTTTCGGGGAAGTCGGAAGGAACACTCTAGCGATGTGTCCAACTTGCCAGAGACTGGAATGTGTAGGTAGGTTAAATCAGCCTTCATGAATACATAATAAGGTAGTGTCAGGGATGCTCGATATCCAGTGGTCTGCTAAAGCACAAATCGTCCGACATGCACCGATGACAATTTAGGTGTGTTCAAAGTCCACTACTGAAGTAGGAGGAACCCTTTATATTCACACTGCATATGTCCGGAATCCAAGCTCCAGCAAGGTCAAGAAAATGGCCGTCTGGTTCGCTCCAGCAGTTCAATTTTCCCCATTTCTCGGCAGATTAACCGAAGTAATACCACCATGACAATCCGCAAGTATAGTTTACCATCCACACAAGTTATGAACAGGCTTCATTTTGAAATACACATTTTTACTCCCGACAAAGTTCGCCCACAGTGATCCAAATTCCGAGTTGAAAAATTGCTCTAGACGTTCGACTTGTGCACTCATCTAAATACCAATTTGGTTTTGACAGGCGAGTTACCTGAAACCCAGCTGACTCTTTCGTTTGTGATCCTCTTAATCGAATGTGCTGCACCAGACAGCCTCCTGTTTCAGTTTGTACGATATCTGGGACATCACAATGCATTGTATAGATGTAATACACTAATCCTAAGGTTGCTGAAAACTTTTCGACTATATATTTAAAGCCAAACTGGTATGCAGATGAGTGTATTAGTCGAAGTTCGTGCAATTTGGGTTCAAGTAGTACATAAGGTTCCCGGAAACTCAGGGACTGCGCCCACCTGATGGGCCCCAAGAAGGTCGAAACTGATCGTGGGCGACGAGTTTGCAGAAATTTTTTGAGTAGTGTATTACTCTAAACTTTGTTTATCCCACAATAATCAACCTCAGTGCAATGAATACTCAACAGTGCACCGTGCGATCATGAGGCATTTGGATAATGCTGTTTTGGCGCAGCAAGCCTGCAGGATATGTATCCTCCATGTCAAAACCATTCCAGACTCTGAACGCCACAAAAGGTATATCAGTCCGAATGGAATTTGCCAATTTAGGGACGAATCATACTACTAAACAAAAATAAATATCCTTCAACCTTAACTCATGAGTGGGAAACTCCGAACACTTGCTTTCAGATAATATTTAACAACGCCCCCTGATGTGGTATTAACAGTTTTCCTGACTTTTAGCATTTTGTCTAGTATCACCTATTAGACACCACACAAACACAAAATTTGCCAGTCATGCGGATAGGAAACACTAGTTTTCTGATTAATTCTTAAACGTCGCTTTCTGTTTTTCCAATGAAATATGAACCAACTCACTGAGCAGCTTTCAATGCATTTCATTGCATGTAGGGTCTGAAAGTGTCTCTAAAACATTCGGGAATTTCTCCGCAGTGGCTCATAGTAGTCAACATGGATACTACTGCCTTGCTGCACCTATATTTTGCCTGATTATTGGTCTATGTGGATGCTTACATTTCTTCACAGAGTAACCATTGACAATGGTTGGAGCCTGGCTTATAGCACGGAATCAAAGCATTTGCTCACGCTACGCACCATACATATATTCTTCTTACAGTGGAAAGACGTGCCCTGCGGATGACATTTAGCTTATGGACCCATTATTGCAGTACATCGTAGAATAGAAGGAGAGAGAGAGAGAGTGGCGCAGAGAGTAGTAAACAGTGACTGACAAGTGCAGAATATTGTTGCCAAAAATATCTGTCTTACAACATGGCTGTACCAAGTATGAATGCGAGTTTCTCTAATTGACTTCAAAGGAAATGCCGTAACAGTACCGCAGGAAATGACCTCCGTTCTACCAGGAGGCGAACTCGCACTAGAACGACCAACACTCAGAGAACGTAAAAATCGGTTGTTTTAGGTCCCTCAAGTTCTATCCATATGCTACCACTGCATAAATGAATCCTGTATGGTGAAATTCCTAGAACTTCTATTATTTTGTATGTTAATAGCCTTCTACTTGATCACTGATTTTCGGTTTCTGTGTAATCAACTCAATGGATACTGTGGAATGCTCCTTAACTTTGTGAACAGTTAAAGGTAGATTGTCATTGCGAAGGGCGAGAGCTTATGCGGTGATTTTACCACATTTCACTTAAGGCAGCCCCATGTTCTTGTACTATTACACAAATATAATAACACTACCGGTCGTTTGCCAAATCATCCTGAAACAATTAGGAGCCAAATGTTTAGTGCTACAATCATCGAAGATGATATTGACATACTTATGCCGCGGGTATTGAGGTTCAGTCTAAATAGCTGAACACCTAGGCCGCAGAAGGTTGCGCTCTATTTGAGGTTAATTAATTTGGAACTTCTTCAGTGCATTGACTCTGATCAGATGTATAGGTTTAAAAGGTGTTAGCACTGAGACTGCCGGTGCTGCAACCTACAGTTGTTTGCATATTTATATTACTCTTCTACTCCATCGTTAGTTATCTCCTGCCCGCTTGTTCTGAAATTATGTAACCATTAGCAATACGAAACCGTCCTTGAGCGATGTACTCAAGCCACGGCACTCCTTGCGGTGAGAAGTCGCCAAGTGGCAGATAGCCTTTTGGACCTTTCCTTGGAGGTGGTGCACGCCTTTTGAGGGGTCTCAAAAGATCCAACATCGGTACACTAAGTCAAGAAAAAACCTCACATACAATTGAAAGAATTCCTGGGAAAGATCCCCAGAAACAAGTTAGTCAGTAAATTTTTACTGATACAACTCAAAAAATTCTCTTCTCAAACACATACGTTTGCAAATCTACTTTAAAGCGAACTGTTGAGCTTCTTTGGTGGCCGGAATGGCCTCTTTGGTCTCATGTAGCTACTTGTAGTCTACTGCTCGCTTTAACCTCGCCTGGTAAAGCACCACCGTCGGGATGTTCCTGTTCGTATTCAACCTTATCTTAATGCGTCAGATAGTGAAAAGAAGCGGCACAAAATGACATTACCATACAAAATTCATCGGTGATAGTCACCACTCAAGGAGCAGTTTCTGTCATCGAGTTGGCCAACTTCAAATTCACTTTTTCGCTGCTTTCTAAGGCAAGTTTCAATCATTTCTGCAGCATCGTAAGCTTCTAATCGGCACCAAATCGGATTCGCTGGAGCGGTTAAGAAAGCGCAAATCAGGATGAGGTGCTTTGGATATGTAGTATGCCGCCTATAAAAGGAGTACTGTCTTTCATTCGAAATCCTCACCGATGAGTGATAGGACGTGCCATGGTAAAATTAATGAAAGCTGTTGGTCGAAATAGCTGTGGTTCCGATCACGTGATTTTACCCGAACGTATTTGGAAGCCATAGACGACATAGCTCGCAACCATTTCCAGGTACATACACGTTTACAAGTCTCAGCTGGAATGTCAGGCTAAAGTTTTTCTGCCTTTGGTATTTAGATTTCTCTTGAGTGAGGTTTGTGAAAGATGCTTGAGTCAGTCCCACTACCCGAGACTTATTCTCTGATGTTGCTAACCGCATGTTGTTCAAAGGTGCCCGCGTCTTGTTTCCCATCATTTGTCTTAGAGATAAGAGGCTTTTCCTTCTCAGTTTGTTTACTAGCTATGTGTACCTTTCCCACATTTTTTGCATTGCTATCCTGGTGATAAGTTCGTTCAGTACCAATTTCATTCAAAGATGACGGGGTGGGCTTGATATGGTTAGACGGCAGTATTTGCCACTGAACTATGCTGCCTCTCATGACAGTGTTCAATGGCGCCTCAGAGTGTTTACCAAAATCATTAAACGCCACGACGACGAACTGTAAGTTGATTGCTAATGTGTGGGCGGAGATAATGACATCGTAAAGGAGAATTTTAAGCTACAGGCTGACCTTTGCACTTGTCCACTAGTGCGGGTAGGATTCTGGATCTGAATTTGTTCAACCAGGTTTTGAGCAGCTAAGGGAAAAATTTGTTGTCTTGAAATTAAAATTAAATTAAATTAAAAGTGAAATTAAAACTAAGCCGTCCAGAATCGCTTCATTGCATCTGTTTTTTTAGCACTATATTTTATGACAGATCACAAGTGAATTCTGTCCTCCATAGGAATTAGTTCGACTGTGACGAGGTGACCTATCCATTGATAGGAAATCCAGCTGGAATGTGGCCGGGAAAAACTTTTCTAGACCTCTTCTGTAGAGCGATCTCTGTTTGAAATAGTCCATTTCGGGGTTACTGTGTCCATTTAACATGACAAACTTGGTTACGATTATGGTTGGTCAGTGGTTCCTTATCAAGTACAGCTGCCTATGGAATTCATTCCATGGGTTTTTCTACAATGAAGAGCCATTCCGTTTCTCACGTTTTCTAAACATCTTTCCGGATCCGAGAAACTTCACTTGGACGAAATGCTGGACAGTGACGAAATATTTATAAAATTCTAGCCCATGGCCTATTTCCTGCTTCCTGGTGCTGGAGCAATGAAAGGTTTTTGAGCCTCATTGCTTTCTTCATTACTTTTTGGCACACCAGAATCGCAGAGTACTTCCAAAAAACCTAACGCCACCCCCCGCCCAACCCAAAAAAGAGACAAATGCTCGAACGCAGACAATAGCACTGCATCCAAAGCAGAACTCACCTGTCTACGGTAGATTGTGTAAACGTTACACAGAATGGAAGTGACTGACTAGTATTGATCCGATAACGGCGAGGTTTGTTGCATGGACTATATCCCGATGTCGTGCACGAGTTGCAGTAGAATGGCTATCAATTTTATGGCTTCTGTTGCTGTTTACCACCGCATTAAATGGTGAATGATATGGTAAGGCCACCAACGGTTATGTTCCAGCACAAACTATGTAATATTTTCCGTGGGTCTTGATGGACGAAGCAAATAGAAGGCGACGATACTTGAATTCAGGCCTATTACGTGAATACATAAACCATGCCTTTGAATGGTTGAGAGAGACATGCAAGTCGGCTGCGCCCAATAGGCGCACTGTTCGAACGTCGCTAGTTGGGAAGCACGCGAACAGGCACGCATACATGCATTCACGTACATCACGGCAGCGCATTACTACTTTGGGCGAACACAGACACGTCGCGTCATTTACCCAAGCGTGAACGAACGAGTTGAATATGGCAACAAAACGCGCTGTAGTCACAGCCACCACATGTGATACCTACACACATTCCTAATCCGGAACGTCGGATTGTATCGAACTGGTCAAATCACCAACATTAATCGTCAGGGTAAGACCAAACTCTAATGCCCTGCAACACGTGCAAACGTAGGGAGCCCCATCCAAGCCTATAAATGTGCGAGCCGGAAGTAAATTATGTTCCGTACATTCATTATAAACAACACGAGACTCCACATTCTGAAACAAGTCTTGCTTTACGAGGTCATGGGGAATAAGTAAGCAGAAAAATGAAAGAGTTGCTTGTTCCCCGAAGCTTAACGGCTAAATAGGAGGCTTCTGTAAAAGAATCGGTATCATTCAAAGTCCCCAAACTCTGCGTAGTGGAAGTGGAATTTAGGATCAGAGCCAGACGGAATGTTGAAGCAGCGGAGTTATTTCAGTGAGAAGATCGCTATGCTGACGTTTTATCTCTCTAAATTAAAAGTACCGTCAGCGAGCATTTCCGATCATTTGACGGTTGACAAATCTGTTCTAACTCCTGCTGGCGAGACAGATATTTTCTTCGCTTAAATTCCAGCCCGTACGCGAAACGGACCCATGACTGAACGTTCAGAAACAATGTACAGATGTTAAAAACAGCTTCGAGGAAATCCGTCATCAGTGAGAATCTTACGAGGATACAAAGAAGTCGGAACCCACGGTCTTACGGGTGGGAGCTTGATCTCGACCAGTTCACTTTGGGAAGCTAATCAGTGGTGTGATTAACTTGCCATTCATTTCCCGATCTAGCAATGCACGTCCTTTGTTGTCGCCTTCTCAAAAGGGGGCTCATGTTGTCTGTTGAGTTTTGCCGTTTCTGATTAGACGGTTTAGGTTTTGTGGGTATTGGTAGGCTCTTGAATGTTTAACTTTGAATTCTGTCCGGTGAACAGGCGGCCACGGCTAAAACAATCGGAACCACACAGATGTTTCTTCAAACAGCTCGAAATTTATGAAAATCTAAGCAGGGAGCGAAAGAGTGCTGGCGATTGGTAGTTCATTCCCAGGGTAATTTTATTGAACCAGTGAATAAAAAAATGTCAAAGTTTATCATATCGGACTGCATATGTCCAAAGCTCGGCCTATCCTCGAAATAGCTTCTATACAAACAAAGAGACGATGGCGGGTTGCTGGGACTAAATACCTACGGCTTGGGCAATGCAGTCTTCAGTAGTGCCGTTAGCAACACAGTGAATCTTGATATGAATTGCTACAATCAAGCAAGTGGTGCCTGTAGTTATACAGATAGATAAAAGGACCTCTGTTACTGTCTAAAAATGAAGCGGTCTCACATTCGTCTTCCGATCAATGATTTGAAAAAAAATCCAGTTTAACCAGACTCATAAAGTCACTAGTCGAGTTCGACAGACAAACGCCCCTCGCCTGCTAGCTACTCTCAAATCTGGGGAGAAACTGATGGGAGAGTTTCAAAACCTTTGCAGCATTCGCTAGCATTTCGCCCAGTTTATCCAGTGTAAATTGATTGCTTGCTTCCTGAAACAATGCCCGATATGCTATCGATTACATCATAAATAAAACCGTTGTAAAGTCATACAAAAAGGACACAAGATAAGAAGTTAACGTGAAAAAACATGTTTCGCACAGGATGAATGTGTTCAGACATTCATAAAGAGCGCTGGTGGGAGACAAAGGCACTGCTCTCCTGGTCTCACTCTCCCTTGACTGGCTGTGTATTCAAGAATACGTGAAATAATCCCTAGTATTTCCTTCGTCCACTAATAGGACTAATCACAAGCGGGAGATATTAATGTCGTTTTATTGGCAAATCCATTCCGCTTGCACCTATCCCGTTA
Source organism: Opisthorchis felineus (assembly GCA_004794785.1). NCBI lineage: Eukaryota > Metazoa > Platyhelminthes > Trematoda > Opisthorchiida > Opisthorchiidae > Opisthorchis > Opisthorchis felineus. The sequence goes on along the minus strand of SJOL01006417.1, from coordinate 507,766 downwards.
TTGTAAACACGCGCAAGCCATAATGTTTGTAATGTGGTGGTCATATTGCCCAAGCCTGGACGCCACATGTTGCATGGTGTGCAGTAAGTGGTAGGAATACGATGAGCATAGTTCTGGAAGAAAATATCACGTAGTTAGCTACTGAATCTAACTTGGCCTAATGATAGTTCCCTATTCATTTGCTTACTTCGCCCATGTACTTTGGATCTCCATTTGTTTTGCTCGTCCGTACCCGCCATTCACCTCGCGGCAAAGGCCACCCCGTTCGACACTGGTATATTGGCATGTGTGTCTGTGTGAATGTGCACTGCTGACTGCTTACCTATGGGTGGTCGCCTGCTGAGCCCACCCTGACTTGCTCTGTCGTGATTTCCGTGTGATCGCACCGCCAATCAGAATCACGAGACTGGTGTCGGAAGAGACATCTTCAGTGCGCTGTTGGGTGCAGCGCACTGAATTTGTCTCCTCGAATGGTGACGAAACGTCTGCAAGTCAATTTCCAAGCTCGGCGAACAGATCAACAGCCACCTGATCAATTACCCACTAAGGCACCAGAGCTAGCAATATTCCAGCACATTACCAATTTCAACATAAGCATACCTCTGCGAGCACTTTCGCGCACTATCTTACAACACTTTGTACCCAACACCCACCAACTCAAACAAATTCAACCCGAAGAAGATAAATTAACACCCCTGATTAGCGTTGATTCAGTAGCGTGTGAAGAATTTTCGGTCATTGTTCACATTCATCCTTCTTCGAAATTGTACAACGTTCCTTCACACTGTGGTTGTAGGTCTTCCTCGCCATCTGGACTGTTACTGCTCCAGCATTCGTCCCCGCAACCTCCCACAACTAAGTTTGCAGTATTTGTCAGGACATTGGTGAGTTATGCAGTGTCAACTGGTAGTACCAAGACTTTGATTCGTGTTGGTCATTTGCACAATGCACATGATAGTGTCAAATGCCATCCAGTGTATAGAGTTTGAAGTTGATGACTGACCGGTAACCCATCAGTATTATACCATGCAACCATCTCGCAACCATGCACACAACCCCGACTTCCCGGTTGTAGCACGTTGGATGATTGTAGAAGTTAGCATGCACTTGTAAAGATAGTGTGCACCGATTCAGCCGAACTGTGACGAAAACATTCCGGGAAAGCAAAGTCCCTTAACACTCAATAGCTTCTCGCGGGCAATTAAACAAACAATCCTGAAGGGTACTTCTTTGCACCGATATTATAGTACATATATGGATGTTACGCTCACTGCACTGGAATGACAACCGGGAGCTGAATGTTCGGTTGTGCCAACACTGCCCCAGTCGGATCGATCGTCCGATTTCAAGTGAATACCGATTCGCAGGCGCAAGCCATCCAATTGCGCCGATCGCTCATTATCGCCTCGTAACCAGGTGATCATCACTTCATAGTCCGAATCAATTTTTATTGTATTGAAACAAAACTCCAAATCGCAATTCAGATACACCGAACGAATTCTGTTCAGAAGTTTGCTGAATAAGTTGTCCCACGTTAGGCCTGAAGGGGAGTTCAAGAAACGTTTGCAAGAGTGAAACCTCTGTTCCTTCTGCAGCTTGCATTCACATGGCGAGAAGTATCGCCGTAAGGTTCCAAAGCTACAATGAGGCTTAAGCTAGCTACCCAGATTGTGAAAGGGTTCAAAAGTGCTAGTTATTATTGGAGGAAATGCGATGGGGTCAGAACGTATTTTTCGATTACTTTGGGAAACTTCAGAAGCTTCAGCTTACCGACATGTTTGTCAGTCAAATATTGCTACTGAAGTATGACGTAAGCAGATGATAATAAAATGGGGGCAGACTATTATATAAGGAGAAAGGACAAAATATACGTCTCAACTATTTCTATTCCCTAATATTGCATGTTATCCGCTGGCCTTGTAGCTCATCTTTTGTGCAGCCGGATGACCTACACTTTACAAAATCAGACCTGTATGTCATAGATAATGCACAGTTCAGAAGTTTGCGGTCAGCAATGAATTTTTTCGTACGCGTTTCTTGGACCTAGAATAAAATGTGTTCCAACCGGTTTGTTCATCAATCTAATTAGAGATATTTAACCACTGTTGTGTTCCTGTCATTTTTCTACTATATCGACGCTACAGTACGTAGGGATGTAGAACATATTTGCCCGTTTTTTGCTTGCCTCGGAAGCACAGATTGTTCAACCTCCAGTAGTGTTCGCGTCTTTGAATAAATGTGTTCTATTTGTGCTTTGCAATGCATGAATGTCTCATTATGTCCAAGTTTTCACGAGTGCAGCGTAAGACAAAGTGCTTGCGCAGATTACTGCTCCGTGTTACTTGGAAAGGGAGACTTTGTTACCTCCGCTACGCCTTCCCCCCATGTGTCTTGTGCGTAATCAACTGCATTCCCCCCACATCTTCAGTGATGCACCACTCAAGAAAGCTCACAGCGTTCGATTTGCTTTGCTCAGCAGATTGGCCGCGGAACTGATGGACTCAGCAATACGCCTAACGAACGCAGCCAAGCAGTGACTGGAGCGTTTTAGCTACTTTGAAACTGAGCCGACAATTAATTGCGTTTGGTTCAGTTTACAATCCAAGGAAGTGTTCTGAAATGCTTTAGGAATGAGACAGTTTTGTGAAATACAAACTGTAGAATTTTTGCAACTCGACTGTTGCGAAAAAGCTCACAATGTTACCCTTATTAAACGTCGACCAATCAATGGTATGCTCTAGGTGAATGGGGGATCTGTTCATATCACTTTCCTTGTGTCGTGCTACAAATCTTTCAGCTTGTTCAGGATGGTAATAATTAGTGGTTACTAGAGTAATTCGGATGGACAAGAGCAACTACTTTTTACTGAAAGCAAGGGAGTATAGGTTAAACAATATACGTATGTTTGAAAGACAAAATTCTGGGGGGAATTTTTTTCGGCACCCCTTTGACAAATACCACAATCCAGGCTACGTGCAAACTGACTCTGGTTTCAGACGAACACTCTCCTGCAATCACAGTTTGATTCTGATAGTGCTAAACCGGAATCTGCAAAGCGATATCTTGAACTTTCTCCGTGTAGCATTTTTCTTCTGTTGTGTACCACCGAAGATGGGAAAATATGAACTGGACTCTTCCTCTCATATTTATATTGGAAGGCATCTGCCTCTAACGTCAGGTGACAGTTTTCATCACATATTATATTGTACTTTGTTGAAATACATTACAGCTAGAAACCGGAAATCATACTTCTTGTTTGTGTTGAGCACACTTGGAGATGATAAATAGATGTGTCCACTTGAGCGTTGGTATGGAAGTGCTTCGCAGTGCAAACAACTCCTTCTCACACAAAACCACTGTAAACCCAACCCACTGTCTTCACACAACACACTAAATATAAGGCAACTGAAACTCATTTGACAGTCCATGACCGGTTTTCATTTTTCTGGAGCTCATAGGTGGAAGAATTAGTTTAATTTCAGTCAATATTACGTTCAAGCTGAACAACAAACTCTATGCAATTGGTGAAATGCACTCTTTCGTAAAATAAGTTGATGTAACTGGGAGCCTCAGCTGAATACCAGGTGATTCTCTCGTAAATGATATTTTCAACCGAATGTGCCGCCTCTGCTCAGCAAAGCAGACTGCCCCATCTTGCATGCAGACCATTGTTAAACTAATGAGCTGTCTTTGACAAATACACTTATTTGCAAATGAATTTAGTTTTCATGGGAGACTCAACTGAATCTATCGTTTATGAAATTCTTCAAATGAATGTGCTGCAAAGGAACCGTCTTATATTTCAGACGGTACGATATTCGAGATATCGCGAAACCGGTCGTGGGCTGTCGAAGTGTTTTCAGCAACCCTATGAGTAGTTCCCTTTATGAAAACAAGCTGCCTTCTTCGTCTTCCGTAGATGTATAATGGCACTAGGGCCATGTCTGTTTGTGAGTATATCTGGAAATTTCTCTCAAATTGTCCAGTTGATGTAGAATGATAACTATTGCCGTTCCTGGTCAGGTTTAAAAAACGACTGTCGCAAACTTTTTTGATTATTTTATCCAAAATCCTCGTCAACAGTTGGAACGAGAGACGTTTCCTGGGAAACCGGTATCGTCTGTCCGTATCGTGTCTCCCACAGACACACACATCATCCGTGAACTCCGCGCCACAGTTGGAAAACTTTATTTCGAATGGACTGAAGTTTTATTTGCGAGCAAAACTGTTGTCGGTTCTGATGTAGATCTCCAAAACTTTTGCTCAGCATTCGTGTTTTAGAAATAGTCTGGTTACTTGAATTTCAGACAATAGGGTTACCCAAAATTACAACACATTTTGTCACGTATATAGTGAAGTTACATGGCAAGTAAGTATTCAGGGAGCAGGGGTAATTGAGAGATGATAACAGAAAACTTTTCACTGAATTCCGTTCAGCATAACCTTTTATAGTTAGGAGCTGGCGTAAAACCAGAAAGAAAGTTATCCAGGATTTATTCAGCTTATCTCAGTTGGCCTCACTTGTTTTCTAACTGTATCGGTCAAACTTCCATACATTTCTGAGGATGATTTTACAAAAAACAGGGTAGTATTCAAAAGAGTTTGTATTCGTAGGCCGTCAAGTAATTGTGTTACTGGCTTAGCTGTTGAAGGAAGTTACAGGCCTTTCTTCTCTCACCTTGTTGACAAGCAAATCAGTAGGTTGGGAAGCAGCAAGTTAACGGGATATCTTTCAATGCAAACCTAATCTGAGCAAGCCGCTAGAAAACAGCCTGCCGCGATCTGTTACCGGCTTTTCCGTGTATCGATCTGATTGTCCTGGTAGGACAGCATGCATTGGATTGTTCAATAATATTTGAAGAGATTGCCAAACATGGTTTGCTTGTGGACTAAAAAGTCCTTCTGCACTCCAGCCAGTTTTAGACTTCCACAGTAGTTCATTGATGCACAATATTTAAGGTGGTAAAAATGGGCACCATGTAGCCACATAAAGTGAGAAAGTACTAAATTCAGCCCGTTTTTCCCATTTTCAGTTGCCTGTTATCCTATTTTCAAAGGTTTGCTTCTGCCCCGACATGATTTGTATTAGAAGGCGCTCTTGGCTGGAAAACGCATAGTGGATTTGGAGGGATATACATTGGACATTCAAGCAAAAGTATGTGGAGACACAGGGGGTAGATAATACTTGCATTGATACATAAACGGATGTGGGAACTGGGGTAGCAGCCGTAATAGGAAAAAGAGAAGTCCTGGTTGAAGACCAAAATCAAAGTATGAAAATGCAGAGTTTTTGTTGAAATAATTGGGGAACTGCTGAACTAAATTTGATGTGAGGGCACCAAGGTCTGATTGCAACCTGAGGATAAAGAAGGTGATAGGCCAAAAGACGACAGTGTTTGAGTGTTACATGTTGCTAAACATATTTGATGTTAATGAGACAGATTTTGTGTGGCTCGGAGTAGAAATTGCACGGGGGGTTCAGCTGAAATTACACTTACCCAGGATTTAACCACGCTTTTGAGTATGTCGAATGGTCAGCCGAAACTTTTTTATGCATGACCGGAGTGAAAAATTAACTAATGGTTAGTCATGTTAAGACTTAACAAGATTTGATTAAGAGGCGATAAGACTCGCTTTGAGTAACAGATGGTGGGCTAGTGCAAAGTAGACGATAGTTGCGCAGTAAACTGGCGGGACAGCGAGGTTTTGTTATTTGGGCTAGACAAGGGAAGGATAGAGGGGGCGTGCATTGCCCTGTGGCAGATTATTGTTGGCTGGGGTGGATTCACTCACCAAATAGAGCATTAATGGTTTTTAACGAAACTGTCCATCTAAGCGAACAAACCAACAGCCAGCGCTGTGATTCCTCCTAGTGACGAAGAGATTTCCAGAAAACTGCAAAGCTCGGTGTTCAGGCCAACACCTAAGGGGACACACGTATTCAAATCGGATAGCAGCACACAAAAAGGACTAAAATGTCAGTACGACCCTTCTAAAAGAATTGTCTGTGGGTAGCTTGGGTTCTACATGTGACGGCACACTAATGTGGAGCTTACGGGTCATCAAAATGCTGGGGATGTTTTCCGAGTTGCATTGGAATAAAAAGCTTTTCAAATGGGATGAAGTGTGTGCACGAAGTAATGGAAACGTTTGAAAAAAATTGTGTCGAATGATTTTGCTAGATCTTATTCCAATTTCATTTTGAGCAGACTTTGTAAACGCAATATATCGGTCTAAACTCAAATTCAATATCATTGTTAAAATTTTATCATTTTTTCCATTTTCACCGACTATTTACCATATGGAGATTTAACGAATCACAAAATAACGCAACTAAAAACTAGTGATCCGATATAAAATAATTTTTGGTTGACATTATTAGTCATGAAGTGAGCACACAAAATGATTTTGCCATAATTCCAAACTATAGCTCCTAGTGAACCGGGTGAGTGTTCCTCTGCATTGTTGACCAATATCAGGCACTTTCAGCGGGCCATTGATTAAATTTATTGATTTTCAACGCATAGTTATGTCAAAAACAGGGAAAACGTTGGTGCGTGGGACGAAAAGGTGTATTGGAATGTCACGCTAAACCTGATGGGGAAAACAATGATTTGGGGCTAGTGACAACGTGATTAGAAAACAGCAACATCTTGAATAAATTGCATATCCAGATGTGCCTCAAATTCTTCCTCATCTGTATTGTCAAGCAAACCATAGAATATTTATAAACCGTTAAAACAAAATTGGAAAATGTCAGATGGTTATGTTATTCACCTTGGTAAAAAATTATGTAACTACTTCATATTTTCCTCATGGCTTCTGTTCTCTGATCATTAGGGAACTGTGCTGTTCACACGGCGAGGCCATATATGCAAGTAATCAAGTTTACTTTTGACGTATTTTCAGAAAACACAGCCGGGAACAATCGGAAAAAACAAGGAAACTTTGTTTTACACAGCCATAAATCAGAAATTCAGATTGGATTCTGACCGGAACACAACGTTTGCACTCTGTTTGAAATCGGAATTCTCAACGAGAAATAAACTCAGTGTCAACAAATATCACAGTTTAAAAGAAGCAGATTCGCAGTGTGCGACGTCTTGCGCAGAGGCATTTTAATCATGGCTCGACGGTTACTCCTGTGCAGATTTTACCAGATATAAAGCATCTGGAAATTTTCAAAAGACAGTGCTATGTGTACCAGGAGGCCCGAAAACGCAAAGAAATCATTATTTTGAGTAAAATCACGTGATATCACACTGGTGCTGAGTGCATCGGAGCGGGAAGAATATCAATGGAGTTGCAGAGCACTGGCAAATGAATACGAACAAAGTTGATTGTAATATGGAAATAAGGTACGACAAAAGGAAATGCTGACGAAGGTCATTTTGAGTGGGGAAGTTAGAAAGATATTTATTGTTGCAATGGAAAAATGTCTTGAAGAGTTAACTGAGTTATTCGTTCTAATGAAATGATCTTAGATATGTGTACGTAGCTCCATTCGTAGCAGTTTTGATGACTGGCGGGAGGTTACTGTGTGGATAGCCTACCACATTTGGGCCAAAAAACTGGGTAGATAGAACTGACGAGTTGTGACAGCGGTTTGAAATATTTTTTGTAATTTGATTTCCTTAAATAGCACCTGTCACAGTTCTAAACGTAAGCAAAATTCCCCTGATAGCCGGCGGACAATAAGTGAAGAAACAGTGAAAAATACTCCAAAAGGGTATGATAGAATTCGAGGCATTTTCTTCTTGACGGTCTCGCTGTATGGTGCAAAAAAAGACCTTCACATTACTGTTGACGAGTGGGCGTTCAAAAGTGTACAAACGCATGTAGAATGCCACTAAGTATATCCTGACAACTTATTATATGAGTGACTTGACACAAAGAAAGATATAGTGATTCCTTCACCGAATAAAAACAAAGAAATCTCAGCCTCAGAAAATAATCCTCAAAATTTTCGAAACAATCCCTCAGTTTGCTTCTAAGAAAATCTAGCTTTGGTGCAGACTGTAACACATTTAGTCACAGCGAACGGTTTCTGCGGTTCAAATAAATGATCTCAGATAGGGCTATGTTTTCTCACTTTCTCTTCCAGTCTGTGTAAATATACGAATATATTTGCACACTATATATACTGTATACACGATATACACTATAAGCTATATACACTACATACACTAAATATACACTATATATATTTATACACTTGAGCATTTCAGTGACACCAAGGCATTCGTTAATTCAAATTTTGTGGCAAACATGGTTTAGCACAATTCTTTTGAAGAGTGTCCATAAAGAGATCGCAATCTTACTGTTACGCAACCGCACAGTGTAGTGTCAGACAACGGCAAGCGGAAATTGGCTCGGTGGTGTGGGTTGCCGTCGCCTCTTCTGAGATCAGTCTCGTGATTCTGATCGGCGGCGCGATCACACGGAAATCACGACAGAGCAAGTCAGGTTGGACTCAGCCGACGACCGTGCATAAGCAAGTAGTCAGTAGTGCACATTCACACACAGACACACATGCCAATATCACTTTAGCACCCCGTTTTGTGCAGGCACACCATAATATTTGCATCCCGACAAGAGGAGCACCATTCAAACGAGAGTGATATTAGCGTTAATTCTACAAAACCTGGAGCTACCTACACCCATTCAGGTTTTGCTGGTGCTTCGTTGCTCATTCTTGGTGATTCTGAACAAGAAAACATTTGGCTGCATAGTGGCTTTTGGCTTTCAGCGCGAAATGAATTTACTTGCAGGAAGGAATCCCACTGGGATCGGGTAATTATTTTTACAGAAAATTGCAAGCCAGCTCCCAGCAGCGCAAGTGTTATTCACGAGAGGAAGAGCGAGATAGGTTGTATTCAACGGTTTCGCGCATCTCACTTTCTGTTTACATACATTCGAAGTCAAGTTTAGGTCAAACTAATGAATAAACAATTCCCTAGACAGGTACATATAGACCACTGAAATCAACAAGTTGAGCGACGATCACTAGACACCAACTCTTGTTGGTTAAAAGTATTGTGTTCTTGGGAATGATTCACTGCCGGCCTTACGGAAGCGGTGCAAATCTAACCGAAATTGCAGTTGTTTTCACAAACTGGTTCCGTAGCGTCAAATCACTGCTGCTTCGACAAAGCACAATAGACGGCTATTATTTTGACAGTTTATGGTAGGGGATGACGGTCTTGCTTCCGTTACGATCCAGCAAGTGGTGGGTGCTTTGCTGAACGGAAGTCCTAGATTGTGTGGAACGGGAAAAAAACGAGATGTTGTTCCTAAAAGAACATTTGGGGCAGTGGTGATCTGACGGTTACAAAACAAATTTGTGTAAACAACTGAAATTTATGACTAAGCTTGCCCACCTCGGTAAGGCCAACAGGGAATCATTTCTACAGTCATAGTACTATACTCCAACTAGATATGAGATCTGGTGGTCTATGTGTGTCTGTCTGTCAAAATATTTATCCCTGATCGTGCCCTAATCCTAGTTTACGAGAAGACTATTTTACCCTAAATCAAGGGTGATAAACACTGCATTCGGACTGGAATCTGTACATTACATACTGTTTTGTCCTACAACAAGCTGTGTAAAACAAAGAATCTCCCATTCATTCTGGGATGTTTCATTGAAACAGACCTTGGATATTCGAGAAAATCTAGATGTGCTCATTAGAATTTGACTCAGTTTCAGAGGCATGCCGTGATCTGAAAATTGCAAACATCTACTGCCAGGACAGCCAACGGATGCACTTAAGTTTTGAGAAATCCACTCGAATGACACGTAAGTGTAGTATGTATCATTCCTAGTAGGTTGCAGTGAGGTAAAAGACACATTTGACGTGCAAGTTGTGTCGGTTCAAACGAGAGTGATGTGAGCGTTCATTCTACAAAGCCCACAACTACCCACAATTATACTTCGGAGAGTTTCGAATCCGCGACCTCCTGGCTAGTATTTTCAACGCTAAGTATATAGAGCCACTGATCCTCCAATCTGGTAAACCACATCGTGTGGTCACCTGTTGACTGGTTCCTCGGGCGACGACCTCTCAGATAAAAGTTTCATTCATTTTATGAAATTATTCTTCCCATGACAGATAACGACTATTCAAGCAGGTGCAAGGAGCTCTCGGACGGTAGGCGCTGAGATGCAGGAAAAAACGATTTATACAGAAGGGGATGAAGTTTTACAATGCACTGCGGAATGTGTGGAGTTCTGCAACATTGTGACAAAAGTGCTTCATCAGGATTAACATTGCTCGTAACCAGCGTTCTCACTGGTCCGCCTGATAAGCATACCCACCTGGAACTGAAGTGAGTCCGTTGCATTTCCTAATGACTACCCGCACGATATGGTCATCCTAGGGATGCCAACATCATTAGTCGCAGGGTTCACAGAATACAGGTAACTAACACTTGAATGACGTTACTGGGGGGCATGATATTAGGCTGAAATCTGTAGGAAACGACGGAGGACGCCGGTATCTCAATGATAAACGGGTGACTGGTGCCAGTGGCAACGGCTTGCAACAGGCCTCTGCATGTTCGCCCGCCAATCTCATTTCTTCGAGTTTCTATGAGTACTATGTGCTTGGGCGCGGAATCGCATAAGGCTCAGCTAAAATGGATCCCTTGGAACTGACCCTGGCTTGTTGAAGTTCCAAGCTCCATACATGGACTTTGTTGGTATAGATCGTTTTACTGAAAACATCGACTCCAAGCCAGCTCCATCAGGGCGGAATCCTAGAAGTCTTTTTGTTCCTGCATTTCTTTCGGGGTGATCTCCTTAAAAATGCCACTGTGAAGTGCCTGGTTTCATAATCATCCACATACTTTTGAAGACGAAGAAAAAGCTGCTGTGTATTGTGATTCATGACCGTCAGCTAGGACTGGTTGATTATTTCCATAAATAGGCACAAACCATTGTGATGAGAAACGCATAACACAACCCGGTCTGCTGCATCAGGAAGATTCCGTACATTTCCACTTCTAAACTTGGCAACGATTATTCCTTGCAGTGAAAAAATATTTCTCTTAATGTTCGCCATCCCAAATTTAGTCACCATTCCTGGAAAGAGGAAGTACAAATTCCTCAAATTCCAGGCAGTTGAGTTTTTGTTTGAACTCTGTTCTGTGCATCTGAAAACATATGTTGGATACCGACTCGTGGCAACAAGTGTGCTGCTTTCATATCCAGCAGATTTTGCTATAGCGGTAACTAATAAATCAGAGCTTCAAAACCATACCTGAACTATTGCTTTTCTCGTTAAGGATTGAAATTTGTGAACATGTGTAAAAATAAACTTTTGGTGTACCAACAGTTCTCCTCCGAGACAGCTATTAATTAGACGCCAGTCCGAAAAAACGCAGCAAAAGCTTAGCAGACGGAAGTTAGCAGGAACACTTTTCTCATACTCTATTCACAGAGCAGCCAAATACATCCAACACTCCCTTATGCATAGCAACAGAACCGTTGGCTTTCGTTCAGCGCGTGCGTCAAATATGTACCTTCCGGCTCCTTAGATCGGTTAGCCCATGGATGACAGGCAAAATGAATGATGAAAAGCTTCCCTCAATTTTCTCTTTATCGATTAACTAGGCTTGACTATAATGTATGTGTTTCCGTACCCAGTTCCCACTTAGTTTGGGACGAAACAAATTCGAAAGCACTGGTCACACTTGTCAAAGTACTAAAATTACTGTGCTCGTAGAGGAATAACCGAATACGTGTTCTTTTCGCCGCCCGAACCTATGTGTTTGTTTTCGCATGTTACAACAGGAATGCAGTAACAAATTTGGAAATTTAGGACGCACGAAAAGTTGATTTTTGCGCTCGTTTCAACTGTCCAAATGGAAAACTACTATTTCATTTAAACCTCTGGTGTTATTTAAGCTCTTAGTTCTAGAGTGTCTGATATACTTTTTGACACGACTGTAGTTTGTTCGGTCATGCGTTTGCCCTGACATCAAAACAATTGTCGGCTCCCAATGGACCAGTGACGGACTGTAACCCGGATAGCAAGGTAGACAAATGAATGAGCTACAAATGATTTTGGAAAAAAACAGCCTGATTTTCGGGCAAAATGACTCTATATTTTTTCTGATGAAAACGAGTGAAAACCGGGAATTCAGAGTTCATATAAGGATATTTTCTTAAAATGTTTTTTATCAGTTTTATCAGTCTTATCACAAATGAACACTTGTCAGTTGAAAAAATACTCACATTTGCGGAAACCTTTGGTTTTATTGCGGGATACTGAATCGAGTGTGCTGCAGGAAGGTCATCACGCCCTTCAGTTTGCACTATATTGGAGAAATTGCAGTGTATTTTCTTGACTACTTCTCGACTACTCACGGGGTTGCTGAAAAAGCAAGCCTAACATTGATTTCGTCTTTCTTGCAGATCATCAGTTCAGCGTAATCTCTGAGTTTCCATCGACCTCATTTCCGCCCCAAACTCAAACTGCACGCATTTTGCGAAATACACTCATTTATAAAGTACGTTGATGTTAAGTGTAGACTCAAGTAAATCTCTCGTTCATGATATTCCTTGGCTGAATATGCCGCTCCAGTCAACACCGAATTAAGCCGCAAACGAGTATATTTGGCTGGTTGAACGAAATGCATTGTTCAAGCAAACACAGGTTTGTTTTTATAGACTACTGTGATGCTGATGACCTCATTTCTACTGAAGAAATTATAGTGCGTAATGAAGAGTGCGTACAATGAAGATTTTCTTCAAAATCGACTGCCCTGAGTTGTAATGACCGGAAGTGGTTAACTATGATAAGCCCAAATTGTAGTCTGTCACAACCTAGCAAACGAACTTGGGGATCCGATGTGATTACCCCGGTTGTTGATTGCGCTACGTGAAAGCCCGAATGCAGTTTTTTTTAAAAAGGATACGCTTACGTTTTGAGATTTAGAGGTAATGGTGAACAAGTGCGCCAACAAGTATGGTGAAGACCCTTGCATTATCCTCACCTCTTCCTAAAAACGAGTTCCATTTGTTATGGACTGGTGGAACCGAATACATACGTACAAAAATTTATTTCGTTTTACGGTAATCGCACAGTGCATGAGGAAGAATCGCCTTTAATAAATTTGATTGCTTCCGCCGGTGAGCAAAAATATCCATGCAGTAGGTGACTAAATTTCATTCTGACGGCAAACATTGTAGACGATAGGTATGAGAGTAAAATCTGAATTAAGCATCGCTATTCAATTTTTGAAGTCTGGAGCTCAATGATGTAAACGGTGACACATTTATTAGTGGCGACGTGCACTCGAACTGCCCCGGATCCGGTGGTCGAGGTCCGCTTTTGCGACGCTAATGGAGACCGTCCTTACCCACTCTGCCTATCCTTTGAACCCTCAGTAGTTTACAAAGACAAATAGATCATGCATACACTCTACCCAAAGGGGCCAGGTTTTATATGGGTATATCAGCATTAGCAAGCAGGTCGCCTAGCTTCTTGTTGTGATCAAACCTTTTGCGTTTCCAGACGGAGCTATTCAGGCACGCAGACGCTCTTCTACGGTTTTCGTTCGACATTTTGTTGACAGAAGTACAGATGTTGAGTCTTCAATGGGGGAAACACAGGCGATTTCTTTGTACAAGGTAGTCCCGAACGAAAGCAGTTGGACAATGTTGACAAAGTTACTGCATTGACCGGCGATGAGAATAGAATAAACTAAACCTGGTATGGATTGTTCAGGCAATCACCAACTCGAGCAGCATTACCAAAAACTGACACGCTTTCGTACGTCAGGTAGCGTCTGTTTCTCAATCTTGCAATCGGGTGCGTTCCTTTTTTCTCTAGTGTTGGATTTTGATTAGCATCGTCAACACTTCAGAGAATCAACTGAAACAGACTTGCGTTTATCCACGACATCGTATCTTGACCATCTGGTTAACACCACCGACGTTGTGTACGTTTATTTGTTTTTGGATTTAGACCCTCATACTCTCTATCGAAGGCGTGGAGGCAAATGTCTCAGCTTAAGTATTTATGGATTGTATACTTCGGTGATGCTCACAAGCCGGTTTGTCGGCTTCCTTCTCCCTAAAAAGCAATCATGGCATGCCCCAAACTTTCAGGAGGCTTTCGTCACTCTATATAGGGCAAAACCACCCATAACGGGAATCTGTGATCGACAGAACACCGGACCTGATTCTTGCGCTCGGCAAAGTGAGGTTCTGCAATGTGCTGATTATGATGAGCACAAAGAAAACAAAACAATGATTGAGTATAGCGCTGTCGTACTCTGCCACAATCTAGTGTTTTTCCTCACAGTTTGCTAACAATAACCTGGGACGTCGCAATGCACAGATTTTTTTACCTGAAACCCGACGCCTCACATTCGAATGCCCATCCATATCACTTTCGGAGTCTGAGCAGTATGCTATAAGCTATCCCCTCTCGCTGTGGGTAACCTCGCACCGAAAACCATGAAGACTGTATGCTACCATAAGGTAACTGACCGGCCAGTTCAAACGGTTTATTTGTTCTAAAAGAAATCCAATATTTGTCACTGTAAACTGTGATTTGCGTCATCCAGGCGGCATATCTTGCTCCAGATATGAGACCTGTGGATAATTCTCTTACAGTTTTTTGAAGTAGATAAATGAAGGCCTAATGCTGGTGGACGTTATCTTGAATGAGTTGTGCAACAGCTGTTTCGGTGTCTGCAAAAGAGGTCTTTTTAAAGCGTTTTAAAGGCCATATTTGGCGCCGAGTATGGAAATGAGTTTTCACCTTTCACCTTATTTGGTAATATGATCTCACAGCTATCTGTTTCTCGTGTTTATTCCAGAACATGGAACCAACGCACGTCCCATAGCATTCACCGAGTTAGACTAGCTGGAAACCATGGCAAGTTTATTTATAGAGGGCATTAGGTTTTGTATTTCCTTAGTTAGATTTTAACCAAAGCCATGTTTTAAGGTTCATTTGACTCATTCTCAAATTTTTGTGTGGAGCTCATCCTCGTTAGAGCTGCGGCTAGACTGACTGGTAACCTCCAGAACAAGGCTGCTACATACCTTGGAGTCATTCACTCCAAACCGATGAGAGATCAATGGTATGACTGGTGGCCACGAACACCACTCCTGTAGGCCAATATTACTACCGAAAGCACTGTGGTGGGACGGTTAGGACTTAGTCATCATTGGCTGAGAAACTGATTGTATACACTGGATAAACGGAAATCAGTTTGCATGGAGTTAGCTTGACGCCACGTGCAAACTGTGGATTATGTCTCAGTAGAGAAGAGATATCGGTGAGCAAACACGCCCCAAATGCCACCACATAAAACATGCACTGTTGAAGATTCCAAACAGTGAGATGACTGAACTACAGTGCTTCTCGATTTTGAACACTATATAAAGCGTACTTTGAGGGCACAATTTCAATTGGAAATTCGGTGGCGACAAGTACAACTGAACCAACATATCCTCGTTCCAGAATCCTGAGTTGTCATGTATAAATAAATTATCTGTGGCAAAAGACAGTGCTGTTTCTCAGTCGTTCTTCAGTTCCCATTATATTTACACAGAACTAGAGAGTGATTCAGTGAAAACCTCACTCAGTTCACGACCGAAGAAAAGTATTTTTGACTGTTATCGTAGCACTTCAGGGCTGAAAAATCAGTGTTGAACCAGGTAACCTCCAGTTTTGATGTATTCGCTTTTAACAACTGACAGTAGTTACTTATCTGAAATAGTGATTTGGAAACCTTTGTGTGCCAGTAGAAGGAATAAACGGAACATTTTGTCCCAATTTCATTAAAATTTGACAACTGTTTTAACTTGTTCTAGCCAAAAATTGTACTCGTTGTTTGGAATTTTACACTAGACGATGTGCTATTTTGAAGTCACGTGCAGTATGATGCTCATACACGCTAAATTAAACCGCTTATAACTAGCAGAAGCTGCTACTATTTAGGTAAGTTGCTTGGCTTTTTCGAAGTCATTGTTGACAGTATGCTCAATACTATTTTTCCTTCTGTACTTACGAAAGATATCCGAAAATACGAACTGCTGGAATACAACACAGTCAAGGTGGTTGCGACAACGACGGATACTAAGTGGACCTTTACAATGAATTCTGGAACATCGGGTCAAGTTTGAGAATCAAATTGTTGCCTTCTTCGTTGATCGTCGCACTGCCTTCGACTCCATCCAACTTGAGTCACCACGGACTGTTCTGCTTGCAGACGTGCTACCCAAACTGGTTGCAATCCTGGTCATACGTTTCGATCCCGTGTTCACGGCGATGCGACTCGCTGAATTTGGTCTCTCCCCTGGTGTAAGACATAGGTGCATACCAGTGTTGTCCTTCTTCACGATTAAACGGGTAGTGCCCAAACAGTTGCATTTCAGGCCTCGAAGGTGTCCATGAAACTGTCTTTTTCGGCGGAAACTCATAAATAATACTGTTCTTGATGGAGTCGGCTACCATATAGGATGGATCGGACTTGTGCTTAACGCCAGTAAAACAAAAATCTTCTCTATGCAGGTAGCTGCTAAGTCCATGGGTGATGAAGTCAAACGTGTCACTACGTTCTACAAGTTGGGTTTTCCGTTCTAAGTAATGGGTAAGTTGAAGAAGAGACTGACCTTCATATAGGTAGTGCAAGATAAGTCCTTGTATAGTCTATAAGGATCTTGTAGATGGGAAGTGGACTCAGCTTTCACATAAAGGTTAGTGAATTCATAGCAGTAATACACTCATCCCTAACTTATGGTTGTGAAACATGTCATCATACTCGGGGGTTTTGACCAGTGGTATCTAAGGCGTATTCTGAACATTCGACCTTTGACAAAGTACCTGTCCCAGTGCTTAAAGAACCTGGCTTCCTCATATCACGTCGCAGACAAATTCAGGGACAGCAACGATTTCAGTGGCTATCTGATTTGCTCAGAAACCTGAAATTGAGCACTGCAAACCTCCTCTTGTCCGTTAGCCATATCCGTGGTGGCATTGCTGTCCTGGAGGGCAGTTGAGAAACTGGATCGGCACCGTCCAGTTAGACTTAGAGGGGTTCGATTGCAACCCAGCATACGGTACCCCCTGCTGGAACCGCAACCGGGTCTCAACCTGTGCATATTTGGGTGAGGCCTTTCGTGGGCAGAAACAGTACAAGTCAAATGTGAAGGAAATTCGTACTGCCGCAGGGGACAGCCGCCGCAGTGTAAATACCTATGTTCAATAAACCGCGAATCAACTTATTTGAGTGAACTTGCTTAAAACATCTGGACTCATAGAATAATGGAAGTACACATCATTGACTGTCTAAAAAGGTTTTGGGAATGACATACAGATAGCTGGTGTCGCTTTCACGCAAACATATCAGCGCACCAACTTCGGTAACCGACTTTGACTCACTTACTATTCCTTTTGGAGGCGTGTGGGTTAACTTATCTAAACAAAGAAAACAAACTTGGCGAATAGTGAGGGTGGGTTAGATATAAGGGTTTGGATTTCATCCCCAAAAAAGTTGTCAGTTTATGCGAATGAGTTTTTAGCGGACATTTTCACCTTAGGCACATTTTATGAACCTTGGTGAGTCTGGCATAAACGGTCCTGAGGATTGAATCTAGAGCTACCATTTCGGCTAAAACCGCCTCTTCAGAATTGCGGTTCAGACGGCAGTCAGTCTTTTTTCAGTCGGATATTTAATCTCACATTAATTAATCTGACATTGTGGCTGGCCACTTGGGTGAATATTTCTTGTAGGATATCCGTGACTTGTGAAATATTTCTCTTTTAAAGGGTTACTGTTTTAGTGTATTGTTAAGCTAGACACAGGTTACAGTTATTTTGTCCCGTTCGTGATGATCGAAAAACGTGCAGTAAGTTATGTTTTTCAACAGGCAACTTGGTGCGCTATATGTAACCAAACATTTGGGACCATTCTGGTTAGAAATAACCTCGAGACCAGACCCAAAACTCGGCATAGAGAAGAGAGCATAGAAAACGTTAAGCAGCAGCAACATGTTCAGTTTGAAAGAGGAAATTCGATGATTAATTCAGGAGCATGCTTTTGTATATTATTGGAGAAAACGTTCACTGCTGGTCAATGTATCGTCATGTGGTATAATTTGCACTAGTTCCCCGATGAACCAACAATATAGCGCCCAACCTCTTCTCTGTCTCTGCAGACCTATGTTAAAAATGTACTATCCAAAATTTGCCTATAGAAACAGGTCTTCGTGGCCCGGGCGAAGAAGATCATGAATGGTGATTTCTGCACACTGTTTAACCCCTGATGGGTGCCTTCGCCCCGGCTATCGCCTTCTGATGAGTTGTACGCTTGCTGTTTAAAAAGATAATCAGAGAGACATTTCTAACCCTCAAATATGTCCGTTGTTTAAACCAGCTTTTGAGCTGGTTGGGCAGCCTTACTGGTCTTACAGGGTGGTCTGTTTACTTGAAGCTGGTCAATAATTGTTGTGGAAAGATCCATACTAGCCAAGTGTTATGGAAATTCACCAGATACTTCAAGACAGATGTGGC
Source organism: Opisthorchis felineus (assembly GCA_004794785.1). Classification (NCBI taxonomy): domain Eukaryota; kingdom Metazoa; phylum Platyhelminthes; class Trematoda; order Opisthorchiida; family Opisthorchiidae; genus Opisthorchis; species Opisthorchis felineus. Next base: position 489,230 of record SJOL01006417.1, on the reverse strand, counting down.
CGATTTTCCAGATGGATAGGTGCTTGGTTATGTAGCAATAATTTTGGAGGCATGGCAGTATTCACATAAAAGTATTGTCTGCACCTCGTAAGAAGGCATCGGAGTGTAATATACCAATTAAAACTTTGGGACATGCTCAACAGTATTTCAACATCTTGTTCAACTTTTTCGGTAGTCGATATGAAAGGTAAATGTTTGGGTTATGACTGTGGCATCAGCAATGGAGAAGATATGTGAAGAAAATTGGAAGAGTAGGCTTGTTATTTTACCGTCAAGGTAGGCAGAAGTATGAGATTGTACTGTTAATGTTTTGCCTAATGCTAGTATTTTCGGGTATTAAAGTGTGTAAGCAGACTGCGAATAACCAACTGAGCACGAGTGAACGAACTGTGGTAAAGACGTGTCCGCTAAATGGACTGATTGGCAACAAAAGGCTAGGCATTCATAATATGTTGGACTGTCCATCTGTTAAAAGTTCTAGGTGGATCTATTCATTATCCACTGTAGGTTGAATCCTGTTTACTTCAATCATTTTCCAGGTCAGTATTACCGAATATAGTCGTAATTTTATGATCTCGTTCCGTACTCATTTAATTGACAGTTCCGCTAACAATTACTGTTTTACAAACACTAATGCAAATAACAAGAGAATTAGGCTGGCGGAATGGGAGCTCTGAAACGCGAAAATGATGACGGAATGCAGATTCCGCCTAATATACCTAGCGATGTAAACTCGCTGTTTGGAATCTTCACATTTTGCCAGAAATTCTTGGTCGCAGAAAGTTCTTGAAAAATGAAGTAATTTCTCTCCAAGGAAGCTAAAAACATGCTTATGGTGATGAAGATATGCTTGCATCTGACCGCGTTATTACGAAACGATGTTGTTGCACAAGTGTGTGCTTTGACTGTTCTTCTGAATATATCAGCTGTCTATTTCCACTCGTCAAGTAGCTTCACGTAATCCTGTTCCTAGATATATGAATGACTTCGATTACTCCTTCTCTGCCAAAGCAATTGGCCAGTTAGACAGTTCTTTCATATCACAGCAAGCGAGTTCAACAGTTAAGATGACTTCTATCTAACATCCTTTTGGCTAAAGAGATCCTATAAAGCTAACCGCCCAACTTGGCTCCGTGTATGTAAATAACAAACACTTCCTACTTGCTTTCATGACACATTCCATTCTAACTCTTGCCCGGCTTATTCAAAATCCACCCATTTGACCAGTTTTAGGATTGCTACAACATAGGTACTACCCAAATTAGACAAGCATTCAACATGGCGATATTCTTAACCCGTTATTTCTTGCCCGGTATGTCCATCAACTATATTTGATTGGCCATGACTCTCGCAGTTCACAAACACGCAAACCGGATTGAATGAACTTTTTTCGTGGTTCCAATGACACTCCGCTATACATACTGCTTCAGGATGTCAAGATGTAATTTCTTGTCTCTTGGTAAGCATAATATCAATGCCGGTTGGCATATCTGCTCAATATTTTTGTCATATTACACCTGCGTGCGAAGACTATACTGAAGTGACTCCATCCAGCCTTTTAAATCAACTAATTAAGGCATTTAGCAGTATTCATCCGTCAATAATATCTTAAACCACTATGTGTCAAAACAGTGCTCAAACTTATGTGAGTCACTGTAAAGAACAAAAAGAACCGTGGATTCGTATTGACATTGGACTATTTCATTGAAGGCGCGCAGTGATATTTTTACACTAGATAATGTGTACTTTAAGATTAAGGTCAGATGAGCATGAAAAACGAGGTCCGCGGTAAGTTTTAAATATTGTTTCTAACCCATTCTACCATGTGCTTTCTCCATCTTGCTGCATTAGTTAATTTGAGGGCTATGCCGAGGTGGCTGGTTGTGGTGCTGTATGTGGACAGTTTCTCCGACGGGTAAGAAAACTAAACTCTCTGCTGTTCTGATTGAGGATAGAAAACTGGACTGGATTATAGATAAGTTTGGGAACTGAGTAAGCTGGTGTGACCAAAATGCTCAAATTATGTCTCCCATTCCAGGCAAAGTATTTTCAAGGTCATCAGCCACGGAGGTGTGTTTCAAGATCAGTCGCTCACCAGAACTTATGTGGCATTCGGCTCACCATATACATTGATATTTTTTTCAAATCCGCATTATCTTCACACAATTCTCGACAAAAATACACTACTTCTAATTTACTATCTTTACAACACTACACTGCTTTAAAATGTGCGCTGGTTTGAGGAAAGAATACTTCAATATCATGGTTGCGCAGTGCCAACAAGCGAGATGCTCGAAGTGATTACAAGTATGTATACAAGTATGGATGAAATAAAAGTCGCCTTGCCATTCACAACGTGCTGTTTACAGATTTTAAATTGTCTCAAGAGTTGTTTTTCTCTGGCGGTGAGAGTATTCAAAATGAGCTGATGCAGGCATCCAATTTATTTGTTTTTCTGGTTAACAGTCTATTGTACTCGTTGAATGGTCCACATTTTTGATGACCTTGTTGCACGTAAAGAAGTCAACAATATCTGACTATGTAATAGATTTGAATATTTCATCGCAGGTTTATTGTTAGCACTTCACGCTAGGTATCCTTCGTCTTCAGAATTATTGTGATGGCGGTTCGGATAGGCCAGTCGCACTGTTAACTGATTGTCCCATTCCAGGAAATTATGCACTTCCTATTTTGCTGCAATTTTCTACCGAAGAACCCACTGCAGCACGGCACTTAGCTGGAGTGGCCTAAATGAAAACCTATCGATCTTTATTGGCCAGCTCGAAAAACCCACCATCCAAGCTATCTATACTTCCGATCGTGTCAACTCAGCCTTTGAATATTTTCCTCAGGCTTTGCTTCTCCTTTGAATTTGCGATTTATCTTTCTTAAATACTTCTTTTTAAAAAAGACCAAATTTCCCTTCAGGATAAAAATTCGGCAACTTTTTTCTGTTAATTTCAGAATGGGTGGGAGTTGCTCTATGTTTGTGTTTACACAGCTGCACAACATCTCGAGTAACTTGCACATAACGCACGATAACTCAGAGAAATTCCTTCCGTCTTACAAAGTATCAATATTGTGTCTTTCTAAAGGTGACCCTGGAAATATATATACAAATAGGCACCACAAGAAGAAATTTGGTCTTGAAAGGCTGATTTAAAACACGTGGTCTCCGTAGTCTAGAATGTTTCGCGAAAATGTTCTTTAGCATTTACACAGTGTTTATGGTCAACTGAACCTAAAGGAGAAAGGGCTAATATCCCAATGTCAGGTATTGTGATAGGGAGAACTGTTATCGAGTGCTCCTATCCCACTGTGAACGTGCATGGGGATGACACACTTTCCTAGCTAGAAAAAAACGGTGAAAAACCTGATGAATTTGTCGCAACTTCCGTCTTAAGACCATTTAAATAGAAAAAAACCACGTGGCTATTTTGGCTAAATTTTCACTGAGACTGTTGATACATCTGCTATTCGCTGTACGCTCCAAGGAAAATCGTTATACGTATCCTGCAACCCCATTTTTAACTCTTGATATAAATCTATTCTGATTAAGTCAGAGAGCACTTGTTTGACCACGTAAAGCAAGCTTCCAGAAGGCAATCAATCCATCAATCACTTTATTCCACTTATACACATGAAAGACTGTGTATGAATGTCATTTAAAAGCATACTATCTGCGGTTGGGGCGTGCATATCCAGTTTTCGTACGTTTTCTCCAGAGAATGGAATATTCTCCGGGTGTCCACTGTTTGAGTCCAGGGAGGACAATGGAATCACATCAGCTGTTGATCCCTCTGTATTTCAGAGCAGTCAGATGGTCTACACTATGAAGCCAGGAACTCTCTTCTTTGGCATGGGGCATAAAGAAATGCACTTCAAATGCCGGATGAACAGGTTCCTTCGAGGGGCATTTCCTATCGTTCCACTCTGGATTAATCACGTACCAAAGAACACAGTTCTCCTAGGTTGATACGTTATCAGGGTGTAAGAACACAAATAATAACTGACGAGTATTTCTCCACGTGCACTTGTTCCTGTTGTCTCAGCTTCCAAGAATGTCTGAAGACATGGGCAGTTCTACACTGTGGTGTGCTGGAAGTAAATAAATAAATAAATAAATAAATAAATAAACTGCTAAATGAATTACATTTAAATTAGTACAAAGTCATCCCTCCAGCTGAGAGACTGGATGTCTATCCTCAAGTAACCATTTGTACATACGTAGTTCATCATTAGGTATGTCTAGCTAGAACGCCTTCTTTGGTTGTTTCCATCCTACTTCTCTATAAAAAAACAGAGGCTTTCGTATTTTTGGAATGAAATTTCAACTGTACTATTTAATGAGGTAATGTTGCTTCCACCTGCCGTATCGTAAAATATTTGTCAGTGGAAGAAAACATGCATGCATTCAGGAAAGTAGCAGGAAAAGATTCGGATGCAGTCGTCCTCCACCCAAACTCAGACCTACAATTCGATGTAGCTCAAACTCTGTGCCAGGAGTTGATCGTCTTAAAACCGAGACCGGTATAGCAATTTTTCCCACCTGGAGTGGAGATGACCTGAAGCATCACGGAAGGCACTATCTTCGTCTACAGAGAATCTATAAAACTGTTTGATTTTGCATAGTACACGTTGCTACCATCTGCTAAGGCAGCTGGTGGACGGAAGCTTCTCTGCTTACGGGCCAAAATAACACGCCTGTAAGCTGAGTAATAGACGTATATGTTATCCTGTGCATTAGGGTTACTAAATCCAAAGCTGCAAATCAGCACTACCTGCTTCTAACGCAGAAATAATTAGTGGATCGTAAATTACGGACATTGGTTTTACTGACGTTTTCAGCAGACCCGTTCTATAAGCTACTGCTATCATGCTTAGTTGAGGTAAATGCTGCACCACAGTCGGTCACCAGTTAAATCGCGGTCCACCATGAAAATAAATTTCTCTGTTTGGTGTGATCACTGAGCTTTCGCCCAGTTGAAAGAAGGACAAAATACAGTCAGGTCCAACAATAACACAATTACCATTTTGTTAGTAATATTACGATGTCAGGAACCGACAATGAAATCCCACTAGAAATATGGGCCGCACTGACCTCTGTGGGTCAAGTTGGCCCCTTTAAACACTCTTAAAAGAGAATGCTGAACACCAAAGCGATTATAACCAAATAGTTCCTCTTTTTGCTAGCGCGATCGAGTGCCTGCGAAAATACAGAACCCTCTCACTACGACCAATCTCCGCGCTATCCTATATAGGTAATCTACAAACCAAGTTTCAACTCAACGGAAACCAAAGGCCGCCGGAAAACACCGGCTGATATTCTGTAGACTATACTGAATGAATTCACTGAGACATTAAAAATGCGTCAATCTTCATGTAGTCCAAGCCTCCACAGAAGTATAAGGTGATGAGACTAAAGAGGCGAGTCATCGGACGCCATATCCAAGTTTCCCATGCAAGTAACCTCTCTCTGAGGACAAACTTAATCACTTTTCACCTTGTTTCTCAACAGAGTGGAACACCACTCAGCAGAATGTTACGTTTGATTTAGCGGTAACTAAGGTTACGCGAGAAACACAGGTGACTGGACCGATATATCCTGGTGTGCATGAACGATCGATAAGCCGACCGCAAAACTGGATACTTCATTTTGCATCAAACCAACAAACTTTCTGACAGCAGACCAATGTCCGACATTGGCGGATATCCTGGGCATTGGCTTAGTCTGCTTAGTTTCCCTGGTTTTCTAACGGCTTGAAAATCTAAGAATTTTCCGACTTACATTTGCCGGCATACTATAAATCAACGGGGAATGGGCTGGGCAACTTGTTTTTCCGTTTCAGTATTGTTCTTGTTCCAACATTATTTAATCAAATTCAGTAGATACGTCAGTCAACTTTCTCAGTGCATGAGACAATAGCGTTCTGGTCTACAACTGTATTTACTAGGTTTTTACGAAAACAGAACATAATTTTTAGCAAATTTTCCTTGATGGTTGAAAAATGTCGCTTTCTTTCGCTCAGGATTGATTCGTCACGACATGAAATATGACACCCATTTCTGTAAATATACGCACAGTGGAACATCATAATATAAGCCCCCTTGTGCAAGTCATACTATATACCAGGGCTGTGAAATTCCTTTACCGGATTACTGAACAGGACCCTTCTCTCTGCGGTGAAATTTTCACTTTTCAAGGTTAACGGACTTCGTACCACTTTCCCCGATCTTAAAATTTTTGACATAAGTTGCTTGAAAACACCTGATATCCAAAACAGTTTTGGCGGGTATCAAGGGCATTTTCTGCTACAAAATTTTAAAGCCTTGCATGTAAACATGCATAACCTTGCGTACATTTAATCACCAAAGGTCTATGCGTTTTTACTGTTTGTTCTGCAATTCAAAAGACAAAGCCACAGTGACCGTAAAATTGGAATCAGAAAACTAAATCGAGAGAAGGGTAGTTTTCGAACCTACTGGTTTTAAGCCCCATTTTATCACGGGGATGGCAATAAAATGTCATCAATTCAAGTCCACATGCAGCAATAATAACTTTCCGTGCAGGATTAATGAATGTTGGACTAAGAATACCATTTGTGCTGTTGCCTGGCCGTGTTCATTGACAAGTTCCCAGCGTCTAAATTAAACCACTAAGAAAGTGTAGGAATATTTTCTCACCTAGAACAGGACAGATAATGCGTTTGCACGAAAGCGGGATGCTGACGAACGACCTCCTGGCTAAATTTATTGTCTGATGTGTAATAAGAACTAGCAGGTTGCCACACCCAGACACAGGTGCAGGTCCAGGTAAATGAAAACCATAATTAACCAGATGGCAGTTCCATTGAATGTGGAACACTTCTTTTTCTTGGCGTTTGAGAGCCTTATCTAACAGGTACACTAAGATTATTAACGTTCGAAACCCAAAAACATGAGGAAGCTCCTCAAGGGACTGATATGCATTTCAAGTTCACAATCAAGTCACTGTAAGCTCTCAACCAATGCATTCAAGGATGTTCTGTAATGATTGCACAGTGAAGATTGCTTTTTTACTAGAAAGATAAAAGCCACAGTTGAGAAAATCGCAATGGGGTTGTCTGTACGGCTTGAGATTCCATTTCCATGGTAAACACGTTGCTAAATTAGACAACGGAGCTGCCACTTACTTCTAATTTGTACTGATTGGAAATGTTCCGCAGCCTTTGACTAAATAGCGTCTTGTTTATTCGCTGCAGACCAAAGAATGATAAATTCGGTACTTAACTTTATGATTGGTTCAGCTAACATCTACCTGATGAATAAAATAGCAAAAACTGAAAGCCTTCAGTTGCACAGGAGCAAGAGAATAGCACACCATAGATGAAGCGAACTCTGTTAACTCGGATGTCGGTGAGGTGATGGTGGTCAAACTGCTGCGGCCCATTTCGTGCTTTTAGGAGGCTTTCCATCACAAGGACAGTTTACTTAGGTAGCAACACACTGACTATTCTTTTGGTCTTTCGATTTCAACTTAGTGTGCCTCTTTTAACCCCCCGACTGCTTTTGTCACATGCATATTTTACTTTGGTTCCACGCGGTGTGTGTGTAGCCGTTGACAATTATTCGAAGTTGAGCATGGACAATAACCGTCTCCTTTTTATTGTTACCAAATGGACAAGTAGTAGTCAGTTGTAGTAATCAGGCGTAAACGCCGACGAAAGTGGACTTACTACTTCCCACAATTCCAGGTATTGCAGCTTTTACTGGCCTAAACGTGGTAGCGATCGAACGGTAACTAAATGGACATTCTACGCAGTTGGTTTGGTATTTCAGTGAAAAGGGGCTAGACGCTGAATAATACACTTTCGCCCGCTCTACCGTTTGGACATTATATACTAGTACGTATTCTTTGAAGTGCTGTGTGAACTTTAAATATACACTTAAAGGGCATTAAAAATCATCAGCCTTCATATATATATATATGCACGTCGAAAAAAGCAGGTTGACGCAAGTGACAGCGGTTTGCATACCGGTTGATTGGTAACCTGAGCGAACTTATGTGATGTGAAACCCGGTAGTAATTAACGAATCCCGTAGATCAGAAAGTCATGTTTAACCACGTGGAATTCACAAAATACACGGTTTTGCATGGGCTGGTTGTGTTTCTACTTCTTACAACCGTTGAATAATAGACCAGTTGAATTCAAAGTACAGGGTACTTCTAGAGTCTTTGGAATTTTCAAAGTTCTGCTGATCAGCATCCGTGAAGCCTGTTGCCATCAGCGGCCCGCAACTTACGGTGATATAGACGAAACATGTGGTTGTTAAACATTGGTTGCCGGTGACTGAGCGTGCATGCATAATCTGCCTAATGTGGGTACCAAAAGGTAATCTATAACCTCGCCCGTGTAAACAGCACAAATCTGCTGAAAACGTTCTCCCTATGTTAGCCACACAAGCGGATAAACGACGTTTCAGTACTGATCATATCTGAGGTTTCAACGTGAAAACGTTTGAATAATGATGACGATGCAAGGATTTGTACGCTCATACCATGACATACAGACATGTGCTGTCCGTCTGAAGACTCATAATGGCGCAACTGAGAAGAGATATTTTGCACACTCACAACTAAACATTGTCATGCACATGGTAGCTCTCCCAGGATGTTTACATAAGACTGTAAGACTACGTGTCTGTTTGCTTTATAACGAAGCTAAATCACATGATATAGGTTGGCTTATGGAATCTTCCTCTAGATAGAAATGGGGTCTTTTCATATAGAAAACTACTCACAAGGTTGCTGAAAACTCTTCGACAACCCACGACCGGTTTCGACCTTGTTAAGGCTCATCAGGTAGGCGCAGTCCCCGAGTTTTCGCAAACTTTATGTTTACAAACGAGAGATTCAGGAGAGTCTCTCGCGAAAACCAAATTGATATGTAAATGAGTGTATTTGTCAAAACTGGGGTCCCTTCATCTAACCATTGCCTAACACCCAATTATCTGTTAGTTATTCACTCAGTAGTAATTTATTACTAAATGATTAACTGTCACAAGTTACGCATAAACTTATTGTTAAGTTATCGACATTTAGCCGTCAGTTACGCATTCATAGGCAACAAATTCTCATTAACGTATTGTTAGTCGTGCGCTAAATAATCAGTGTATAATAGTATGTGTCGACTGTTGACTGATTTGAAATTAACTCTGTGACAATCGAAACTCCAAATTTGAGCTGTCTTGAGAAGAACTGTGCGTACTTGTTTACCTCACCTTGCGTAGCCGCTGTCAGGGCCTGTGTAGGGGGAGATCCGTCTTTAAACATGTTGAGAACTTGGGATTTAAAATTATCGTAATTGGATGGAGGTACAAACTTCCCACAGTGTGTTCGCCGCTTAAAAATGTTGCAATTTACATAAAGTATGAAGCGTTGAAGGATCACGTTAAAATCACTGTGGGAGGTATGGCTTGAAGACTTATTTCCCTGCTGGACTGTGGCAACGATACATCACCCGATACATCACCCGGGGGAGTGAGTTACAAACACAGCACGTGTGTTTGCTTTTACCTTGTGTGTAACTATTTCCATGTTTTTGAAGTAAACGACAGTTATATTCGTGAATAGTTTTTCTTATGCTTAATCCAGTCAATATTATTGATAGGTTTGTAATAATGGCGAGACTAAAGCCGGTATTTGGTTAGTCGCATGTTCGTTTCGCGCATTGCGTTACCATTTTCCACAATATATTGGTCCTATGGAAAGAACAGGGAAACGAACAACGCGACGTGGTTCCTATGGAGTGTTACTACTAATTAAGACAGCCCAACAAGCGTGACAACCAAAAAGCTTGAATTTAACTGTGTTGACCAAACTCACTAAGTGGCACATAACACAATGTTTCCTCTACAGAGCAGTCTTAGCTTTCACTGCATCAGAAATGGTAATGTAACCGAAGCCAGGGTTTCTCATAAAGGACAGATTTGTTGGTCTGAATAATTTGTTTACCTGACTTGGCCCGCCTAATTGACTTAGGTAGCAGGTTTATCAGTAGAAATTATATTATATATATATATGTAGAGAGAGAGAGAAACTGTACCATCGGACATTCTCCCTAACCAGTGACGAGTCTATGAACCATTTCGCCTTCATCAGTGAACGACAAGACTCTCGTTAACCCTTTTTTGTTTTCCATTTTTCGCCTAATTCCAATTCATCTCAAGGCATGTTTACCGGGTAAACCTGGATACTCGGCTTGGTTTTCGACAATCTTTGATGTGGTTACCCTGCAGATCATCTCTTGTTTTTTGTCTCTTCCCAGGGAAAAAACTGAATCCTAACTGCGTTCAAGATATCTTGTTTTCTGCCGACAAAAGATATATAATCGAAAACAAAAATTGCCACTAAGTTTACTTGAAGAACAACACTTTCTCCGAAAAAATGGAATATAGGATACTTGCCAACCTGAATGTGATCGACTTAAAAAATCAAAGCAAGTTATATTTATATCTGGCGCCAAGTCGGCCGTGTAATTTTTACAACGGGTAAATCTAATTCGTTTGCGTAGCCAAAATACTTTGCACTTTAAATGGTAGCGGAATACTAGACAAAACTATCTTAATTGACAGCCAAGATTAACACGTTTTTTTAACACAGTGGGTAATCTCGATCGGCATGTCTTCGTTTAACATGTCCGCATGTTGTTGTGAAATATTTAAAAATATAAGCGGAGCTCGCACCAGTTGACGCATTTCACAAGCTTGAAAGTTCAGACTTCCAGCCGATATTCCATTATCCATTGGAAAAAGTAAACTGGGGGACTCTGGTGCAGCTTGCAAATCTACTTCAAAAAACTGTCTCGTCTCATTGTCTTCTGTAAATATAGCCCTTTCTACTTCATTTCCTCTCTACAAGGCAGCTAGAGATTAAGACTTTCTTTAGTCTTAACAAGATAGGTTTGAGTAGTAAGCTTCGGAGATAACCGGGGAGACATCAAGCATTTTACTTCAATCACAAGAGGCAAGTGCACTGGAAATATTACTCAAGGGGAAAAACGTTAAATCGGACGACCCGATGAACCCACATTTGCCCACGGCCTACGTAAGAAAACTCTCCGCAAATCTGGAATCCACGATAAACGAACGACATCTCTTCAAATACTTTTTCGATGGTAAGCATAACCAGTAGTTTCATGGCATTTGGATGCACCTGAATCGCAATAAAACAAGAAATACGAATAAAAGTTTTTAGCGGCATTCTGTGCCAACGTGTGAGTCACCTCTGTTTTCAGCAACACTATTCATGACGATAATTATGACATACACAGCATTACTTCTGACTACTTAGGCACTGCGTCACCAAAGAGCTTGTAACTCCAGCGTGTGGTTTATTCACATTCCTCCTGAGAGGAACGCTCTGTTCAGGGCCGCAAACGTTGAGATATGCAGTTCAAAGCTTTCCCCGCATAAAGAAAATAAAATGGGTCAACAAACATACAAAAGAGAAGTAGGGTATAGTTAAACTTGGCAGGGTAAAATACGTGTGTAGGTTTTTATCAACCCCTTAACATCTGCTAACTGCGTTGGCAGACGTTTGTCGCTGAACTGCCTGCTGAATGGACTGTCATATCATATTAGCGTGTTCCATCGCTTCTTTAGTGCCAACTCACCTTTGTTTTATGGTCCTTCTGTTTGCTGATGATATGAATTACCCAGCTTCATTGTTGTACTGAGTTTATAATGACATCCGCCTGGATTTTTAAGAGTTCGAACTCATGGAATCGGAGAAGCATGTTTCGTATGTAACTAATAACGAAGTTTTCGACCAAATGCGATTTGTGGATTATTTGAGGGTCGGATTAGTTCCTATTGCAAAAGGAGTCACCTGGGGGAGTGGATAAAACTGGAGAGATTGTCCTGTGAGTAGACGAAGATTATCAGGGCCAGCAAGGGAAATAACTGCTTGATAAAATTAGAACTATGGGGGATCAAAAATGCTACTGGCTTACTAAAATCACAATCTTTTTCCAAGGGCTCCCAAACTTCCCCATCTACTTGAAGCGGGCATGCACAACCAAGCAGTATGCTGTAGTTGTTACGTGGCTGACCGATTGAAAGAATAAGGAAGGCAAAACAGGTAGGTAATGTGATAATTAGAGAGGTAGATAGATAGATAGATAGATAGATAGATAGATAGATAGATAGATAGATAGATAGATAGACAGATAGGTAGATAGATAGATAATTGAACACAGTGGTGTGCAGAAAGACTCACTACTTCGTTTGAATGTGACTTAACTTTATATGTTTGACGTCACAAAACTGGCGGCAAATATGAAGCGACAACGAGAATTTCGAAACAAATTCGAAGAAAACTGTTACATAAAAATTCACCCTGTGGGTCCTCTAAATACCTTGATTGGTGGTGAGAGGATATGTATATTCAGAATAGCTGCTTTTCAGGAGAGTGCGGTCTTCTACACATAACCGGTGGTGGGTTATAATCACTACCAGGAATGCATTCACCCATTTTATGATGAAAAGAAATATGCAAATAGGACGCACGATTAGCATGTGTAATTGATTTGAAGCCTAGTCAAAGATTACGGGAGTCGCTTAGCACCCAACAAGAGAAAATCACGTCTTGACAAAACATCATAACAAACTTATTCTGAAATCCAGCCTCAGGGAACTTCAATGGAAGTAGTCGTCTGACAAAGAACTAAAGCTTCGTTGAACTTTGGGGAAAGTGCGTGGTCCATTGTCTGGAAAATTAGAATACCAGAGTACTTGTAACCGTCATACGTCGAGGTGTTGTGGGTGATCTGATAAGCTTTTAAAAAATGTAGAAGCAGAAGAGTGCCGACAGGATATCAGTTGCACGAAGTTATAGTTGACGAATACCAAGGCGTAGGTGGGTCATTCAATTCTGGTAAAGCTTGAGATGCATGCAATACGCACGAAAATAAGCCATTTAGCTTCTCTAGTATGAAATGTCTGCCCAGGATGACGTATCGCAAAAAACAGCAAAAGCAACGATTTACTTAGAAGCCTTGCGCGGCTGGTGACTAGACGAGTTTTAGTATATTTGAAAAAGAGGTGAATAAAGGCACCTTCAAGTTTGGTAACGTTACAGAGGAATGAATCTTTTCTTCATTCACTGCGTACCAGCAGCAAAGTGTAAAATTCTTGAATAGAAACCCCAGAGATGATGAAGAACCAGCGGTATTGCATGTCCCGACAGCTATAGTAAACTGGTAAGGGAGTACAGAAAATCAAACCAAACACATAGGAGAAGGCTCATCATAAAAATGTAGTGAAGTGCGCACAGTGACTCTGCTGCATCCAGCGTGCAGCATTTGACCTAGTGGACAAACTGGAGGTAGAAAAAAAAGTTGGGTTGAAATATGGCCTGAACAGGTAGAAAGGGGGCTATAGGACCCCTTTTACTACAGACCAGGTATAAGCTCAAAGCACGTAGTCTTTGTCATCTGGATGAGGAAGAAGGTGTAAAGACCTACTTTATGACAAAAATTACCTCGGAAAATTCCTTCCGCACAAAATACGTAGTCAGGATGGGCCATCATGCGGGTCAGGAAAAACGGGTAGCGGACACGATTCGAGTAGACACTTCACATAGTCCCAATATATAAGTAGAGTACTACTGTTTTGAAAAGGCTCACGATTGAGCGCAGGGAAGGCAGAAGGATTCTGGCAATCAGTGCTTTCCTATAAAAGCAATGGTGGAATTGGTGGGCTGCTGTCCCTAAGAACATCTATTGAGGTTGTAACTGTTATCCAGGTTATCTCAGTCACAACTGCGAATTCAGATTTCATCACCTCCTGGCCTATCTGTAATAAAATACCATTTAACCAGAGTCCGTAATTAACAGTTAGATACCGGTTCTGATAAATTAAGTAGGGTAGGTTCTGAGGAAAAACGGTTCGGCTTAAGGTTACCATAGTCAGCTGCTAACATAATGTGGCTTTTGTCGGTGCCAGATAAAACTCAGGTAAAATATCTGGCAGTATCACATTCAGTAAGTTTCGAGAGAGCTGGACAGCAGTGTAAACAATGGTGAAAAAACTAACGAAGTAATTGTGTGAAAAATGGTTGTATTAACAAACTTAAGACGTTCTATACTCGCGGGATAATTTAAAAAGCAATCTATGCTAACGCAATCAAGCCAAGATCAACAGACTTAAGAATTATTCGCGGGTTTTTTGTTTTCTCATCAGACGAACTAAGCAGAAACGTTTCAGTGGAAAGAATCCTTCAGAATTTGGTCGAAATAGGTACCTAAGCCTGGTTCTGCACCTTTCAAAGCGCATGTAGTGTGGAAAATATTCTTCCAGCAGGCCAAAACCTGGGTAGAAAACTCGTCAAATGCCAGCAATGCGGTGTGGGCACAATAAGCAATAGAGCATTGCTTCGTATAACAGTGTGTGAAGATGTGTGATAGCATCCACCTTCCACGCTTGCAATGCTTGGCATGTATATTAATTGAGGACGGTTTTTTAACCACTGTTACTTGGCTGAACAAGCGAACTAGTTCGACTCAGGCAGGAATGACGACAAAATATCGAGCGTTTGAACCGAGGTGAGGAAAAAACCGTTCAGTGACGAGGTGCTCATGTGGGTTTTCTAAACGAGTATGTATGCTTACATTCACACGTTTATCGCATTTCTCGGAAAGTTAATGAAAATAACAGTGGAATTATTCCAACTGTACCATATATTTTGTTTAACTGGTTATTGACAGGATCAAAATTGTCCGTAATTATGCATTCCAGCCCTTGTGTGGAAACTGACTCAGCAACTCTTGGGCCTCATGTGAAGGCTGAGGATGCCTTGGCGATGGTGGCTTAGCAGTGAATAAGTTCTTGTCAACTAACAAAAGGGTTCCAATTAGCCTACTTACAGCTCAATGAAAGTGGCAATTTTCTGGTTCTGTTTCGCTGATTGTTTGCAATGCGGTGTCGGAAACTGCTTGATCTTGCCTTGCCAAACCAGCAACATGCTTTGGATGCATTCAGAACCAATCAACGCGTGACCATGTGATTCCGTAATTGGAGAATGAGTGACCCTATGTTCAGTCTGAATACCAGTTAACGGCAGTGCTGACCAGCTGCTCGTGACCGAACGGTAAACTGGTCTAAATACTAACCTGGCGGTTGCGGGATCGAAACTTCCTGGAGTTTCGTGAGACGTGTATTGCTACTGATTCTCAGAAGGGATAAAATAGCCGTACAGAGAATCTCGGCATCACTGACAGAATGAAATCTCAATTTATTTGTATTTGATTGAAGAGTTTGCTTCTGTGAGTGACATTTGCACACAAAAACGTAATTCTTATGCACTCTTTTGTAGTCTTCTATAGTCAATGCACATTGCGATCTGTATGTCTCTTGGGACGCAGTGTTTATTCCCTCACCAGAAACTACGCTCAATGAATGGGCAACTTTGGTGTTGACAGAACTAACAAGTCCTTTGGCAGTACCAAAGCATTCGTGGCCTCACTGAAAACGAAAATTCTGACTTCACTGTGAGGAAGGGTTCTGTGTTGCCTGAGATGAATAACGCGTAGGAATTGAATGTGATTCCCTAATTCCTGGGTGTTTTATTATCATAAAGTGTATTCAGTATTCAATATTCAGAACATTAAAGTCCCTTACTTATACTCACCAGCGGCTGTGCATTCAATGAACTTTTTTTATGACAACAATGCAGCTAATTTGTCCACCGCTGCAGTGTCACTTTAATAAGAGCTATCAAACAGCAGATTTTCGATAATTGACTGGAGACTTCTGTCCTATTTGAAACTTGTTCAAATCATCAGACAAATCTACTTAACTGACAGCTGTTGCATTCTGGTTATCACCCACAGAGAAACCATTCAGAGTCGAGACCACCGGTTACATAAGTGCAGTTTTACTTGATCCATCTCATCGTTTTCAATCCCAGACTACAAAAGGAGACAACTCAGTAATGTGGAAAATTTTGGTATGGTTTTTCTGGGTGCTTTATCTAGGAGAGAAATGTTTTACTTGGAGTTTTGTCTTACGGATTATATGGCAATGAAAAACACCCAGAACATTACCACTGACATTATATGGTGCGGGCGTTCTTCTGTCAATGTTAACTGTGATGTTTTACATCCGTTGAGGTGTTAATAGCTTCAGGTGCTTTTGCTAGTTTTTAGTTGTTGTCGTGCACAAATACTCTGCCCGTGCAGTCCACTTAGGCGAAAAGCATTACAATCCCACGGATATGTATTGCCAAATATTCCGATGTACAATTTCCTCCAGGGTCTCTTGTTAATCATGTTTGTGACTGTGAATAAAATTTCAGGAAGACTGCATTAGGACACTAATTCGGCAGACTGAATGAGTACAAGGCGTCTGCACCAACCCAAGAGTGAGAGGATGAAAAATTTGGTTAGTCTGCTTCCCTCCAGAAGCAACAGATTACATGGGTCATTTGGGCTGAAAGCTCAGAATATTGGAAGTAATGTATATGTGATAAAAACGATCGTCAACCGATTATGACCCATCAGAGTATCATGTGTTTTTAGTGCAAAACGCAAGCAGGTACGTTCCTGCTGAAATAGTTTCCGTAGACTCTACCCATATTTACACTTTTTAGACTAACTAAACTCTGACCGGCTGAAATAGGCTTATTCCTTCCTGAAGCAGAAAATCATTTTCTCCCTGAAACATGACTGTTTCTGTTTCCAGAGAACATTAATAGATTGATAAATAGGAGGATAAATTGTTGGTTGGAAAGGTAATCGGATTACTTGGTTTACAGTGCCAAAATCCCCTTAATCTGCCTAATATCCAGATAGTGAATGAAAACATAAAGTCGCAACCGATGGCTCCATTTCACCGTGTTGTTTAGACCATTTAGCTGGGAACTGTTTTTTTACAAACCCAGGTCACCTGATAAGGTGTAAAGAGTGAACTTCAAATCCAGAATTTCATTTACGGCGTCAAATGTGGCACGTCGTTCCGTAAAAAGGATTGAGTCTAACCAACAACCATCAACGATGAGAGTAATTTGAAAGTCTGAAATAACATACTTCAGAAGAATGCCGGCAAGTAAGTTTCTGAGATTAACTTATCTACCCATAGTTATGTTTATGTTTGTACATCTGTACATCTGTTTCAGGTTGGGTATTATTTTGTTTTTTTCGAGTTGAACGAATGACGTTTGGACTCTGTGCCCCAGATTACTGTTGAAGTAACAAAAACGGACAAGTTATGACTCAACAACATTATTAGTTGCGAAACTTAGCCGTTTTTGAAGTAGAAGGCTTGCTTTGCATAACATGACAAACTGGAAGTTGAAAATGGAAGACAAGAACTGGCTGAGGTATTGAGTTTATTGGGTAACTGTTATTTTTTCGTACTCAGCTTAAGAACGAGACATTCCCTATATTCCAGGAGGTTGGCTCTTCGGACACATTTGAACCGAGCTTTGTCTTTCTAGGGCCTTCACACTAGCCATCAAAAGGCCGAAAAATTCCTTCAATCGGGAGTCTCCTGGTCATTTTTATCTACTGATGCAGTTTTGGCTAGTCTAATTCGTTTTTCGGAAGAGTGATAGCCACCAAGTACTAAGGACGCAGATGCCGCAAACCGGAACGTAATTTGCCGTTTCTTGATTTAAAAAGTGTACTCACATCAATGTCCCCCCAAATTCACGGACACATTACACATTAACATCCCACTCACATGTACTTTTATTAACAACATCCAGGAAACATGTAATAATAGTCGCATTCCGAAGTTCAATTATCCATTCCTTAGATGTTTGTACATGGTCGCGCGCTTCGTTGGGTTAAAGGGATACTATAAAGTCGATGATCCCGAATTTACGGTGCTTCTGTGGTTGATATCTTTTGTTTCATAATTAGCTATCACTTCCTCTGTGCCACTTACGGTGACCTTAAGAATAGGACTCAGAAATGAATTACAGGATGTCTGTTATGAGACTTGCAATAACCAAGAACAATACTCTTAGGTCAGGGGTTTAACCTACTCCATTTTAAGTCAAAACAGGAGCCAGCGCTCACTCACTGATTATCTTAAAAGGTAATGCTTTTGTAATCGTAAGGTAAGTGGATTACGTTCTCGAAAGGAGGAATGGGCTAACTGCACTGAGCTGTTAGGACCGTGGCTTTGACTATTGAGCAATGGAGGTAAAGTACTGTCGACCGGACCGCATTTTTGGATTCTTATTAAGGAGAGCCAGTTTCCAACTCTCTTTTGGGACGTTCCAGAATTTTTTGATGAGAATAAAAAAGTCAAACATTATTCTTCGTTCCCTAAAGCTGACTTAGCCAGGCAACGTACGGTGTACCAACGAATTTGTTCCGCATGCAGGCTTTGCGCTACAACGTCACAATTACGAGCATGGTTAAGACGGCTTTGCTATCTCCTCTCCTTGACCAGTTGAGCGCCACCGTAAACACGGATGAATCTTACGAGACTTCCAATGTGCGTGACTCGCTGTGTTCTTCAACCCTTTATTCATGGGAACTAAAATTATTTCTAAATAGTACAAGTGGAGCTAATAAGATATCAGTGTTTCAAAAGTGTAACCAATTTAGCGCAATTGGACAAGCGCGTCACGTATGTGAGAATTCCGCTGATTCAATTAGGAAATATAAAATACGACAGAGAATTATTTGGGTTCCTGATTTTATCAGGAAGCTATTGTGGTGTAGGTCGCTCTTTTTAGATTTTGGTGTACGGTAGACGTTGATCGAGGTGAGACATCCGTCTCGGTGGAGTAGATTTAGCAATATATGTAAGTTAAAACCAGGTTTGAAAGTACAAATAGATGGTGATGATAATAGGTTCACTAGTGCATCTATTTTTGTCCCTAGGGATGCTGGAACAAAATATCAGACCAGGTTATATTCTAGTACAATTTGGAAATCAACTTAATCATTCCGTCAGTTCGCAAAACCGTGCATTCTGGCTGGGCTCAAAATACGCACTTGTTCCCGCATTTGGATTCACGTCAGTCGAAAGGTTGAAAGAACAAGGAATTGTGCATATAAACGTAAATGTTGGGAAAGCCATGGAGATGCACGCCAACACTGGTGATCACAATCAATTAACCGACCAAGGAGTACGGATTGCAGTTGAATATCCAGCGTTAGTCGAATAATCGGCAGTCAGCCTGTTGGTTACCCATAGGACACGGAGCAGAACGGAGTAAGAAAATGCGATAATTTGGACACAAGGACTACTATTCGCATTGCATCGAGGGATGATACGAGCTTTGAAAATGGTAGCGCATCCCGGTGTGAACATAACGCATGGTGTAGAGCCAGCGGAGGATTAGAAGCAGTCTAACAAGCTAACCTGATATATAGAGGACCGTCATCACACTTAGGAAATAAAGGCCGATCTGACTAAATTCCAGATCTCGCTTATTCCCCGCCTCAGCCAACCCTGTGTAACTCAATCACACAAACAGCACATATGCAAATCAGCTCAACGGTAGTCGTCAGTTGAAATTCTATGAATATGAAGAGCATTAATTTGAGTGAATTCCCACAGAATAAGACAAGGCAAGTAAACTGATATTTGTTGCTAGAGGTTTTGGCAGCCACGGATGAACGTTTTCAGGGGTGGAATAATCAGAATTACAGCAACAACGACAACAACAAAAAACAAGAAAAAGTCGCAAAACTGACAACTACCATTGCACGGTTTTTACCATAGTTTCATTTGACTGGTCAAGGGTTGACCCACACGTCTGAGTTTTGAGGCTGAACTCAATCCGTCACACGCCTGACTGGCCTCATTATTTCTCGATCTTGACCAGGGAGTTGACACGGTACACCTCCGTTTCGGTTGGCACATATTAGTTGGTTGTGAATCACCAGCATTCGCACATCAAGCAGCTGAATTCCGGCTTAAAATTGTTAAGCCTAGTCAAGCCTCTCTGCTAGAGCGCACACAGCGGTGTGTAGCGAACTAAATATTTTACACGACACAATCTTTTCGACTTCATTCGCACCGAATAAATTACTTTAAACGAGACCCAAATGGAAAAGAGAATTCTTTCTGAAACTAGGGTTTGTAACAGTGTTCCATATGCACTAACATGTGATCTAACTAGTGGCTCATACATGCTATCATCAAAATGGCTGCTAACATTTAAGTATGGATATTGATGGTTTCAATTCATGCCATCCTTATTTTCGAAATTTTGTTCTGATGTTCCCAAAGAAGCATATACCGTTTTTTGCGGCTGATCTCTACTACTTTTCTGATTATTGAATAGTGGCCAAAAATAATCCAGTTATCTAAGAGGGGACAAACGTTCCGTTGACTCATTCGAAAAGTTTAAAAAGCTGTTATTCAGTATGATAGCTTTTTGAATGTGGAAACCATTGGGTAGTGTGTTAATTGCTGTATTTGAGTTCTCTTTTAACTGATATCACCACCAGTGTGGGTGGGTCAACCCCTCAACCTGTGCAAATTTGTCAGTTGGTTTCAGCCTGTGTTTGAAGTTCAAACTGAGGGAAGTGTCCCGAAGCGTCTTTAAGCCCTTTTCATTAACAACGTTTAAATCACAGCTTGGCTGGTAGAAATTGCCCATCTTTCTAGTTGCACACCAGTATTCCCAAAAGGCAGCTTCTCTGCCTTGTATAAGTTGATTATTGTTGGCTTACGCACCACTTCTACCCATCGCGCGTATCACTGCGGAAAAGGCTGACCTGGTTTTACATGTAGTACTTCATAAGTACGTATGAGTCCACAGAGAGAATTTGATACGCTTTCGGGAGGGAATGGTTCCATGTCGCGGCGGACAATAGTTCCTCACTTTTATAAAGTGGTTCATTCGGGGCACGTCTATACTTCAGTGACAGAAGGTCATTATCCACCCTTACTCATTCTCTTGTACATGTATCTCATAAGCAGGGGGCGAAGCACACTAAAACGACCACCTTTTATGACAAATGACCTATTTTTTGAAATCTGCTCTTTTCAAAGCCTGTCATTCTGGGCGTTTAGATGCAGCTAAGTAGCACGAGATATCTATATTAATTGCGTGGTCGCTAGACGTGGTGATAACTGCCGAAAATATGTCAGTGATTTTTGACGAACTGGAGTGAAATTGGATTTGAATTGGTTGCCAACTCATTCAAGAAAACAACAAATTACTGGCGATTGGTTTTAGGGATTTGCAAGATTCACATGCACGTCGTTTGTAAAATCCTCCTCATGTCCAGGTAAGGTTGGTCTACTAAGTCAACATCAAATAGGGGAGCACTTGATTCGAATTTCACCCTTGTTAGACCTCTCCAGCGTGCGATTGTGAAGTTGCGGTAAAATGCTTGCCTCCCATGATAAAAGTCCGGGGTCTAAACTCCATCACAGACAAGGATATACACTAGTAATGGACTTTAGTAAGGCGAAACTCGAGTCCCCCTTACCCTCTTCGGTATGAACTTACCAGAATAATTGCGCCAAGATGGGGGGAGAACTTTCTAAACGAGTGTTGTAAACGTGAATATTTAGAATAGTAACGAATAGTCAGAAATGTTTACCTGAAATGCATCGATCCTCTTTGATCTTCATCAATTATTACGCTTGGATCCAACCAGACTTTCTTGAAGTGATGCGATTAAATTTCAAAAAAAGCTCAGACAGTTTATTTCTGCTGCCGATATTGGAGCTAATGCAGAGTGCTTAATGCGATCAGGTTGGACAGGAATTCCAGACTCTTACACATGAGGCTAAGACCCAACTGACCAGTATAGCTGGTGAACCTTCAGCCATGCGTGAAACCTGGTTTGAATCAGCAGTTGAATTACTTAGACAGGCACAGTTTCTTCCGCAATGTGCTGAAAAATATTTGAATAATAGGGTGATCAGTTAGTTTTGAGCAAAACCAGACAAGTTTGTTTCCAAATATCTCTAGGTAAATAATGATCAGACTGACAAGAATAGGCAGTTGGGGTAGAAAATATTTAATATAAGCGTGTATATACTCCTCATAAATTGTGTTCCAAGACGAATGTATGACATATAGAACCAGAGTGATGCCTGCTAAAGCCCGTAGCGTTGTTTGTCGCGCTAACTACATAACCATGGAGGAAACTTTAGGTCACTATCCCACGTTAGACAAGCATATTCCAAATTAATGCACCTTCTGACGAGCTTTGAAAAAAACCTGCTGGCGAATTTCGTATACAAACAAACCGTTCCAATTTACCCTTCTATGCTCCTGGATTGTTGCTTCAATTAGCCCAAGAGATTACATCCCAGATAGTTGCCGTAGGAAGATGTGTCTCTAAAGGTTGAGAACAACAGGGCACTTAACATTTACTGTCAGTTTGCCTTGTAAAGCATTGGGTTATGAGAGGTTGTTCCCTGATGTAAATTCTCCCATGACAAACATTTGTAGTTAGGGATAATTTACTTTTAATCGGGATCAACGCTTGTTTAGGTGTTGTTTCTAAGACAAGATTACTGTACACACATGCACAAAGGCTAAACTTTACAACTGAGGGATATGAACATTTTTTAGATATAACCGTAAATACAGAGCAGATTTCACAGCCCTGCAACATGCACTTGCCCAGGAACAATACCCGTAATAAATTGTTGTGTATAGCCCAGTAAAGTGTGCAAGGGCAGCTAAGCCATTGGAAATTCTGGGTTTACCGTTTCACTATGACTCTCCTTTGATAATATTTTACAAATTCCTCACTAATCCTATTCCGCTGGTTTTGGAAGCACCAATTGTTAGAATGTTATCTCTTGGGAGAATCTTGAGGCCAGAGAAAAGATCCCGTGTACAATAAGTGTAACGAACCAGAAGATCCGCTGTTTCGCACCATCCCCACACTCATTTTAGCACAAGCTCACCACGTTATTTACCTCGCAAAAATGGGTAATCAGCCTACATTATACCATTGTCCTGATAATAAAATTTCTTGTAACTTTCTAACACCCAATCATGGTCTGAATTGGATCTCACACTAACTGCTGAATTTCCCAAAACTTGACAGATTTTAGCGTGGCCTATTTTAATCTTGGTAGGAGATAAACCAACGCTTACCATCAAGTAAGTGATTTTCCCCCGAGATTGAAGGTCGGTGGAGCCAACTAATCCAATGTCGTCAACCAAATTAGCTGAAGTGAATGTCAAACGCTGCACTCAAGAAAATAGAAGGAAATTTTCTTGTACAAATAAAAGCGGCCATGAACCAGCTGAATTTGCTCTTTTTGGTTTACATGCATGTAGACTATTCCGTTCGAATAACGCAAATACCCTGGCACCTAGAATTCTTGGAAGCACGGTATCCTTACTACAAATCCAGTCAACCGTCACTTTGAACGCGGTAGAATCTACATAGCTATAAAGGTAAAGAAATTGCAACTCAGCCGACCATCGGACGAATGTACCATGCCACAGGATCAACCGGTACAGGTTGCTATATGCAAATAGAAAAAAGGCTGGCTTGAATGCCATCTGGTCGTCCACCAATTGGTGCAAAACCCAGTAAACGTACCAGTACAGCTGACTGTCCAAACAATCACTAACATTGCTCATAACGTAAAAAGTATATGCAAGAGCGATCACCACAAGTTTCAAGCCCTGCAAATAAACTACACCAGTTGAGCCAAAAACCTTCTGCATCTGTGAAGGTTTTATTTACTGCCTTTTCGCTGTCGAAGTAGTTCCATCGAAATTAAGGGTGAAAGTGGATATCTAACATCTTTATCTTAGTGGAGAAGCACTATTCCTTTCCAGGGAGTTGGTTACGCTCCACATTCAAATAATTTACTTACGGATTATGAGATTGTGTTTAACGACAGCACTTCGTCATGCTGCAACCTGTTGAAACCAACCGTAGGTATACAGCCCGATGCAGATCCTGGGTGCAGTCACCATTCAGATTGGTCTACCCTCAATCGACTGACGTATAAACTAGGAACAGTCCCAAGATGCCGATTGATTACATCGTCTCCCTCTTTCAGGCAATCCCTTTCCTGAGACCAAGCCTTACTCTGGGTATCCCCAAGTCCTAATTCTCACACAACAAAAATTAAAATTAACGAACATGCCACTCTTTCTGTTTTGTATGAAAAACGATTGTTTGCAGGAGCCTACCTTTAAACTCGACCAAGGCTCCGAGTCCAGTCCTTCTGGATGGGGACCTAAAATACCACGAGGACACCCCGATAATGAAGCCCGAAGATAATGAGCAAAATCAAATCTAAAGACACACGCGCAATGGGTTCTTATTCAAACCACAATTCCATCGGACCAGTTTTGTGTCAGACGATACGGCAGTCTGATACAATTTCCTGGGCTTTGTGAATATGTTAACATATTTAGTTCTACCCAAAAAACACGCCCCATAGGAGCGCGTTATTCTTGGAGACGAATTTTTTAGGGAACCAAAGCTTCCAGCTTCCAACAAATTACCAACAATTTCGGGCGTTCTGCGTTCGTCGATGGGAGACTTTCGCCTGCCGACAAGCCTCCACGCGACAACAGCTGCGTTTCCTTCATGAGTGCTTGCGAAGCCGCATTCTTCTAGGTGGCATAGCCTATCGACCACCGATTAATCACCAACAGGCCTGGGCGCTTGCGAGAAGCAAAGGTAGACGGATGGTTAGACTCTTGATAACGGATGCGCATAACCGTATTAGGAAGTATGCACGAATCGCCACGGAAGAAAGGGACACTTCTTTGAGAATGATAGGACCGGCCCTACTACAAAATCTCAGTATAGCTATCGAACGAAGAGTTAGATTCGTTGCGGAAAAGAAGAGAATTATTCTAGAAACCAAGTTTTCAAGACTGGTCAGAAACAACAAAAATGAAAACATCAAACTGGAGAGGATCTTGTTACCAGATATTAACCCAAAACTGTGGATACGTTATGTAGACGATACTTTTGTCATCATCAAAAAGAGCGAACTACAACGAGCAATCCAACTGATAAACAATGTCTCCGATGACATCAAGTTCACGATGGAAGAGGAAAACAACAACAAGCTGGCGGTTTTGGCAACCTCGTCACAAGGTTGCCAAATGGACAAATGCAGACAGAAGTCTACAGGAAGGCTACGCACACGGATCAAATGCTGAACTACCACAGCAACAATCCGAACTGTCACAAACAGAGCTGCATTCGGACACTATTCAAGCGAATTGAAACACACTGCAACACAGTAGAATCCAAGGTAAAAGAAGAGAAACGCCTATACAAAATCTTTCAAAGGAACGGTTACCCAAGGAATTTCGTCTGGAGATCGCTGAGGAAATGCAATTCAACCAACTCGACAACCGGAAGCACAAGCAAAACAATCACACTGCCGTACATCAAAAACATTTCGGAGATGACCGCAAGGATACTACGACAGCATGCCATAAGAGTTGCCCACAGACCGACGGACACGCTGCGAAGGGCACTATCAAAACCAAAGGGGATAACTAATGCGATGGAGAAGACAAATGTAATCTACAAAATTCAATGCAAGGATTGTGAGAAACACTATGTGGGACAAACAGGGAGGAAACTGTCAACCAGAGTCAACGAACACAAGCTCGCTACCAGGAGACACGACCAACTCTCGCTCATCTCTACACACGAAGATGGAGAAGGACACAAATTCGATTGGAATAACGTCAGCATACTGGACCAGGCAAGAACAAAGAAAGAACGCGAGTTCATGGAGGCGTGGTACTCCACTGATGGAGCAATAAACAGACACATTGAGATCGACCCTGTCTATCAACCTCTGAGGACAAAGGAAATCCAGAACCATAGAACCCGGAGCCGATCAAGGATTCAGTGAAGAAATCAATAGGACCAAAAACTACTAAAAATAGGAGGTACACCACCAACCAATCAAACAACAGAGAAGCCAACCACGACGCAACACAGATCACGGACGGACTAACCGGAGGAGACAACAATGGATGGCAACTTCAACAGTAGCGTCGCCGTAGGAAGCAATGAATACAAACCACGACGCAACACAGATTCTGATTGGACCAACCAGAATCCAAGTGCGATGATTGTCAATGGCCAATCAGGTTACAGCGCAAAAGGCTGCCCTTTGTAAACTATATCAAGGCAAGCATGAGGAGAAGGACTACCCACCCAACAGCGCACTGAAGATGTCACCTCGAATGGTGACGAAACGTTTGCAAATCAATTGCCAAGCTCGGCGAACAGATCAACAGATACCAACAAAGCTTTCAGCGTTAGCATTAAAAATTCCTCTGCTCAAGTGGACCTGATAAAAGAAGGGAAGTTGTTTGGTTATATTCAATTGCCCTGATTGAGGCCTAACGAAAATGAATGGAGCGCTTGTTGCATTAATAGTTGCTCTGCTCATAGTAGGTGGGGTTGATGTGGAGTGATATTCATCGCTGGAAAAGTATTCAGCAAGTGGACAGTTGAGAATCTCAAAGCATCACCAACCACGTCTCTCGCCTGGCCGAAAATTATTTCGGATGCCGACCAGCTGTACTTTCTATTTTCATTTCTTCCTGATAGTAGAGAGTTTCCGTTTCCGGTTGATGAGTTATATGCTACCTGTTTTTGACAATGAGGCAAAACTCTTCTCAAGCGGGAACTTATTTGTCTGTTCAGACTTGATAATTTACGTCCGTTTAGCGTGGGCTGGTGAGGAACTGGTAACAAGCTCGGTGCGTATGTCAGAAATCCGGAACTCAATCTCGGCACGGCCAAGGATATGCACTGCCGATGAGGTCTAATCACAGAAAAACTCGACAGGAGGAGGACCGTTCAAGCAAGAGTAATATGGATGTGAATTCTACAAATCCCGCAACCAATTACAACTAGGCCTACATTGTCAATTTTAAATGTAGCGGCTACAGAGCTTGTAGTTTTTCTCTTCTGACCACTCTGATGACTTCCTTTGTATTGTGAAAGCTGTACTCCGTGAGTTAACTTAAGACTGAGTGAAAATGTGGCCATGTTCGGCAAAGTCCCGATTGTTAGCTCAAAATCGGACTGGATTAAAAAGAGCTACTTTTGTCCCCACCTGGAATATGGTAGTACAAAAGACAAGGTTTGCATGCGTTAGGCGAACTGAAGCCTACGGAGGAATATTGAAGAAACCAGTGGCTGAGAGCTGTCTGGTTCCTCAAAGAATAAAATAATGCACCTTTTATAAAAAATTTCCCGCATACCATGGGCCTGTCCTCACCAAAGTTTTTCTCATTGGAAGGCACGCTATGTCCCACAAGATACAAACGTCTGAGATTCAACTATTCTGCTGCGTTCGTTGAAGCGCCTACTTGTGGGAGACGCTTCCTCGTCCTCAGAGACGTCCATGCTGAGGGGACACTCCTCTCCTAGTAAACGTTTAAGATAACTGACAATTTTTATGCTTTTATTGAGCGATACTAGGCACAGTATGGGGTAGCAGCAAGTCATAATTTGCAAAGGCGTCAAAAATTACGCAAACTCGACAAACAAAATATCCGGATGCCTAAAATACAGCATTTTTTGTTGCAATATCAAAATCAACAAGCACTTTCAAGAAATAATCGTTCTGACAAAATTAACGTAACGTTATGCAATAACCAAATATGTAGCCTTTGTTTCCACTTGTGAAATTTTCGGTGGAAGTTTTAATTTTGAAAGGACACACGTTAGCGGATATTGGGGATGCTAGCAGATTTATGCATTTTGCAGGTTACTTGTTTTGTAACATAGGATCCGATTTTGAATTGGATTACATCACGGACATCTGTGCTGAATTCCTGACGGTTGCGAGTTTTTCTTCCGTGTAAAAGTGTGTAGGAAGTTTATATCTGTGCTACGGATCTACCGGCGTTTACCATTTGTGACTTTCTGCAAACTCCAAGAATTTGAGCCGTTGGCAAATGTAAGCATGTTTGAATTAGTCTGCCCAATGGCACGATACAGTGAAGCCCGGTGGTTTATATTATGTAGTATTCTCTAGAACTATCCGGTTAGATAACATCATAGTATGGAAAGTAAAAAGGATACAATCAGTTGAGGAAGTACTCGTATAAACAAGTCACCAAATCGGTGGTCACAAGCTACGATGGCTTCGTTACGTTTTACGCTTCACCTGGTTACCGCCTACAGAGAACAGCCTTATTTTCCGTGCCTGATTCGGAACAGCGGGAACCTAGAAATGAATGGAATCCCTTGTGGCGGAAAGGCTCGAAGGATGTTACAAAGCGTTTGGGTGCAGTTGGTTCTGTTTGTATTTCAGGATAAGGTTCACATGGCTCTCTCTGTGCTTGACCGGAGACACTGAACGATATAGGAGCCGATGCCAATGGCGTTCATGCGGTCAGTTTCCATCCAGACTGTCTGATTGAGTGTTAGATGTGTAAGCGCCTTGGATATTTATTAGAGGCAAGCCCGAGGTCACCAGTCCTGTTTCATTTATCGTCTTTCCATCCCTACGGTGGAACCAGCCGTGCATGTATAGCGTAATATACAGCCATCGAAAGCTTCTGAAACCCAGCTGGATTGGGTTGCTTGCTTGCATGCCTGCTATGGAATTGAGAAGCCGAATAAAATACTTAAACCAGGGGATTGCGGATAAATTAGTGCGAATGCACAAGCACATCGGGCAAACACCATAGTGCAGATGAATCAATACAAAAACAGACCGATACGAACAGAGAAAAATAAATGTGGATGGATAGAGAGGGATCGAAGGACATTGACCGAGATAAACATCATAGACATAGATAGACAGATAGATTGATAGATAGATAGATAGATAGATAGAGAGAGAGAGACAGAGAGAGATATATATAGAGAGATAGATAGATAGGTAGATAGATAGATAGATAAATAGATAGATAGATAGGTAGGTAGACAGACAGATAGATAGATAGATAGATAGATAGATAGATAGATAGATAGATAGATAGATAGATAGATAGATAGATAGATAGATAGATAGATAGATAGATAGATAGATAGATAGATAGATAGATAGATAGATAGATAGATAGATAGATAGATAGATAGATAGATAGATAGATAGATAGATAGATAGATAGATAGATAGATAGATAGATAGATAGATAGATAGATAGATAGATAGATAGATAGATAGATAGATAGATAGATAGATAGATAGATAGATAGATAGATAGATAGATAGATAGATAGATAGATAGATAGATAGATAGGTAAATAGACAGGTAGATAGTTACGGAGCCTGCTGGTTGTATATTTGAATTTCTCTTCATGTTTTATGCTCCTTCGTGAAGTCGTTCTTCGGTCTCCAATTAGAATGAAAAATTACCTCTCCCAGTTCCGTGACTGGAAAATGTTGATTTGCGTAAATTTCCTGTGTTTATGTGACTTTCGTCAATATTGTTCTGTTATGGCATGATTTGCTCCAGCATGGCGAGCTGAAACGGGATTATGTTTAGCATCAATGTGACTGACAAGCTCTGCTGAATTAGTTGTCGCCCTATGTCCGAATCCGAGGTCATTGTTTTATCCTGCACTGAATGGGATTCTGGGCGTCACCGAAGTTCCCTGAATTAAGATGTACAATGCTGTCATATTTAGTCATAACTGAGGTTTTGAGATGGAGCTGAAATGGAATTGTGGGGCCAAAACTAACATGGCTCACTGAAACCACAACATTATGGGTGGACATTTTACTAACCTGGTAATACCGAACTGAAAATAGATGCTTGATTCATTTGTGGCCTTGAATACATAACACAATAAAAGTGCTTTTTGAAGGCATTTGTTCACGTTTTTCCATAGCATCGGAATTCTCTCGGCGGACAGAAGGGAACTGTGCCCTATTTCATTCATTAAGCTGTCAGAATCGTCAGTTGCTGCGGGAAAATCTCATCTGCCAAGGTTTTTAGTATAATTATTTAGGGAATCATTCGCGTGTCTCAGCAAGGGATCATACACAGTACAATCATATTTTGACCCTAGCAAGCTCCACCAATGCAGAAGTGTAAATCCATTCCATTTAGCCAAATTGTTGAGGATCTCAGTTTCGTTTGGTTGCCCTGAAACTTACTGCATCCATAGGCTATTTTTGCCATTTAGGTTGCTTTTCATCCAAATAGTGGAAAACTCTCTATCAGCAGATAAGATTGCTGAAAACTCTTCGATATTTCTACGACCGGTTTCCCTCACTTCTCTGGGACAATCGGGTAGACGCGGTTTTCGGGTTTCCCTCAATCTTATGTTCTACTATAAACTAAATTGCACGAAATTCACGAACTGTACTCATTAGCACACTAATTTGGTTTTCGCAGCAGACTCTTCTGAATGCCGGCCGAATCTCTTGTTTATGATACTCTTCAATTGAATGTGCTGCACACAGACCGCCTCATGTTTCCGTTGGTACGATACTCGCGGTATGTCAGTGCATTTTCTTGAATGGAACTACCGACAAGATCTCTGAAGACCCTTCGTCGAAGAGTTCTCAGCAATCTCGTGAGTAGTCCAATTCGAGGAAGTGGGTTTAAAATGTTCGTAGTATTCCTGTGATTAACCATCAAAGACTTTTGAAAAACAAACTATCATTTCGTCTCTTCACTGCAGTATCTTTTTCCAGGTGAGTTGGCGTGAAATCGCTATTGGTACTCATGTAGTTCGGCGACACAAACTCCTCCATTTATTTAGAATTTTTTTCCCACTTCGGAGTATCACCTTTTATCAATACGTTGTTGTTTTATGAAACATCGAATTTCAGACTATATCTTGATTTTATACCTGGCAGTTTAGCAAATAGTTTCCCGAGAAATGGACTCATTTATATGCAAATTTGGTTTCAACGTGAAACCCATATGAATCCCAGCCGAATCACTCATTTATCATATTCTTTAACTGCGTGTGATGAACAAAGGCTGTCTCGTGTTTCAGCTGGAAAGTTATTCGTGATGTCGCAGTATAATTTCGTGAGGATTGTGTGCTGCTGAAGACTTTTCACTGGTTGCATTTCCCGAATCCCTCTTTGAGATTTGCTCCTCCAACACTGCTTGCAAGATTATCAGAGAGGTGATCCTTCTTGGCAATGTGATTGTCCGTTACTACCTCAGGATATGAGCAGGCGTCTGTTGGTTTAAAACTTTGGGGATACTCCTAAAAACAAGCGACAAATATAGAGACCAGTGCATAAGCTATTTATAAATTAACAAGCTGTTGTGTTTTTGCCAATTAGGAAACTGTGGACAAAAACCTTTCACGTCGGCTCGTGTTGGCAGCCGCAGGCGTATGCATCGTATTTCGGTTCAGCCAATGATCAATCGTGAACCTGAAAGGGGCCCTGATATGGTTGTCAAACATCTGCCCATGAAAAATAAACCAGGTTCGAAACTTGATTAGCATTCAGCCCACTTGTCCGGATATCCATGTACGACATAAAACACAGCGTGCTGACAAACTGAACTCCGTCACTTAAAATTTCAGGAGTCGAATTTATTTATGGGGATTTTAGCGGAAAGAAGTATTGCGTAGCACCTCAGTCAAACCATTGTTCACCTTGCGGAATTGTGTTAACTATCGCTGTTTGCCGCAACACCTCACACCTCAAACTTGTGAGGACTTCCGGAACACAAGTTAGGGATTATTGGGAAGTTTATTTTTACCGTTGATAATTGATTGTCACAACTTTTGGTAGTGCGTAGAAAATACCGCACAGATGGGTAGGGTTAATTCAGAAGGCTCATGTCTGGTGTTTCAGTGAGAAGCGTCCTGCTACTGCTGACGAGTACCCTGCTGCGGAAGACAGTATTTCAATTTGCTGCAGATGATCGATTGACTTCAAGAGGTAGTAAGCTGCCGATTTTTTTATCATTCTTCCTCAGTACTGAGCTGTAGATTTCAATTCATGCTGATTACTAAACTGCGGTAACCAGGTATTGTACGCATACTTTCCGCGACAAGGCCTTCTGTGCAAAAAACTGTCTTCTATCCTTTCCAGACCGACTGATATTCTGCCTTACTTTGTTGATAAACGAGTCAAAGGTTTTGAAGCAAAATAATGAGCAAATTTTTTGAAGTTGTTAAAAACCAAATGACTTGCATCTCATTTTTCTCAGCACTAGGTACGATAATTGAAATCACAAAATTTGTAGTTAGATTTTCCATGGTTTCATCTTGCATAGGTAAGCAAACAAACCACTATGCTGCACAGAGTGCTAATTTGTTTTTAGTTCCCAGCTGAATAGGGTGCGGACTGTCCGAAGGTTGTACGTCATAAATCAGAGGAAGAACTATAATCTGGTGGATCACGGAACTTTCGTGATCTAGATCACCAAGATTCCTTGGACAAAAAGGTTCCCACTGCGTTGGAATGCAGCTGAGGTACGATCTGCGCGATTCGGCTTTGTAATCCATACAAATGAATTTTGCTACCCCGCGGAGACATACGTGGGCTAACGCATGACACTCAGAATTCCAGTTATATGGAAGAGTGTTTTTGGAATTGCAAGTGCAGTGCATATATATATTCATTGGAAAATGTAGTGCCAGATTTCTTATTATCGCCTCGCTTAGCTTTTCGAAACAAGGAGACAGTCCAAAACCCAGAATGTTTTAGCGTCTAGTTATCGCAGTAGTTTTACGTTACATCGGTGAGCTGCCATGGGAGGTTTATCATTTGAAGGTACTATCAATTTCTGGCCAGCCTCAAACTAAATCAAACGTAAGTGTTTCAAGTGCAGCTGTTCTGCCCAAAATCCTGACTGTACGGGTGGATATCCCCAAGGCTGAACGCATGCTTACCTACAAAACGCGGCGAAACTGTGGCGAGTTGAAACAGTGTATCGGATTACACTGATCTATCTACCGACCAAGTGCCAACTCGATGTTAAACATCTGGTAAATAATTGAGAAACATCAATAATTTACCTACACCAACAAAGGCAAAAGTCGTTTCGAACCATGGTAGTAAAACATTTAAACACCTGAGGTATATTCGTCAACGGTAGCTTTGCCAGAAGCTGCAGCATCAGAAGATCGAATACCAAGTGGACCCGCAAACGATGGACTGGGAGCATCCCAACCAAACTATAACCCTGACTTATTAGCTCTACTTAACTGCAGGATGAAGGGGTCTCTTGGAGGCATTGAGTGAACCGTGGACAAAATTGGGTTTGAAATAAATGGTCCTCAGCCTCAGTCATCAGTTCTTTCTAGTACTCACCGAACAGCACACAAAACACCAGCACAGCTCTTGCTATCTGGATGGATTGAACTCCTGAAAGTCCTAACCCAAAATAATTTGGCTACTCATTATGATACATCAATACGTTCACTTCAGCTACTGTTTCCTTGGTAGT
This sequence comes from Opisthorchis felineus, assembly GCA_004794785.1. Classification (NCBI taxonomy): domain Eukaryota; kingdom Metazoa; phylum Platyhelminthes; class Trematoda; order Opisthorchiida; family Opisthorchiidae; genus Opisthorchis; species Opisthorchis felineus. Next base: position 455,908 of record SJOL01006417.1, on the reverse strand, counting down.
TAACTAATTTTTAAAGTAACGTTGAAAAGGATTTGTCTTTTCTTGCTCGTGAACTTTGACAATTCTGAACGAAAATCAGAATTCAGGAGAGTGTTAGGAACTTTATAACATAATAAAGAACGAAAACTGTAAAGAACCGATATGACGTATTGCGTTGAATGACATTTCAAAGTTCTAATCTAAAACAATTGCTAGGCTGAGGTTAATCCTTTCAGAAATTTGGCATTTTACCGATATGGCGCATTCCATTTGTTGGACATCGCTCCCATAGAGAAATGTCAGGAGATAGAACACTTGGTTTGGAATGCACTGTAGATCTGGTAGGTGACCTGGGAGAAAATAGAACACGACGGCATCATTGCGTTGGTGACTAAAGCACGTTCTGAGAGTCCTGTGCCAAACAAGCAATCCAATAAACTATAGTAAGCAAGATTATACGGATGGGCGTCGTGTCCCTCAATAGAAAAATTTACCACCTGTTCAAGTGACTTATCGTATCTCACCACCAGCCACCGAGTATGCAATCAAAAGTGAAATTAGAAACAACGGGTAAATTTAGAACGGAAAGAAGACATTGTGCCATGCATTTAATGCTTGGTTATTTCTCTTCATTACTAAAGGAAAGAAATGTTTTTGTGATTTCCTGATAGGTCTTGAAAAGTGCACACCTGTCAAGGAACGTTTTTGATTGACCATTCGATCAGCTGTTCTTTACCTGCGAAACAATCTGTGTGCGGAATTGCTACAATAAATCAACTCCCAGAGTGCACCCCATTTTTCATTCCGTTGTAGTACAGTGGTTAATCTGAATTAATTTGCACATGAATTAGTTTGGGATTTCCTCAACTAAGGCACCTTGTCTCAGTTTACCTCAATAAAATGCAACCTATGGCCACGGCAAAAGCACACACGAATGACGACTACCAAGTAGTTGTTTGTGCCACTTAATACATTCGGTTGCGTCCTCACATAGGCAGTGTTTCTGTAGTTAAACAACTCTAATCCACTTTCTTATTATGCGTTTGTGTGATTTGACACCCTTACAACTAATATTTGAAGCAGGAGCCACAAGACTCTTGCTCAATGAATTTTGAACTAATGCGAAAACCGTGGATTTATAATGGCTGTTGGTTGTCAGAAAGTACTAGGCAAAACACATGACCAGGGTGTTTACGAGATGACTAGGTTAAACTAAATTTCATGGTGTAGTTGAAACAACCACTTCGGCAGTATTTGTTTTTCTTTGTTCTATGTGCAAGAAATATCTTGGCAAAAATAAATCAAAAGTATAAGATTCTTTGCAACTTATACTGACCATCTTTGAAGGATATTCCTCCTTAGATTTGTGAAAACGTAGTTTTAGATACAACATACCATGTCGTCCCTACATCCGAAATCAAGCCTAATTACTGCCGACGCTCATATACACAGTAGACAGAGGTTGCATTGGTAACCTATGCCCCATTACGGTCTCTCACGTGAATCAAATGCAACAAATGTGAAAACGGTGTGATATTTGGTCCGTCCCTTTTAGCTATGCATTTCAAAACCTAAGAGCAGCTTGCACTGGCAACATTAGGATACTTCAAAATCACTTGTCAGTCCCGTGAAGTCTTTTATTAGGAATGAACAGTGAAACAAGAAAATTTGTTATGCTCTGTGCAACTCTAGAACTGCCTGTGCTACTAACATGCCTTTGCACATCTCCATCTTAAGGTTAATATCTAATGGTAAATACCAACCCAAGCTCAACGGTAGCCGAATAAACATGAACTTTTGAGATTAGGTGCACCGTATTATCAGAATATCCTTAAGTATCCTGAAAATAGAAGGAGCACAATTACTGACAGAAGATGCACAGCGACCCTTTAGACTCAAGGTGCGCTTTCGACGTCTAATGATTAAGGCAGTATTTCAGCCATTTATTAAAGGCTCGTGGTTCATCTTTGCAGGAACTTGAGCAATGCACAAGGTCTGACGTTACACTTACCACAGCTAGTCAGAAGTCCGCATTGAATTTCTTTATATCAAAGACGTTTTAAATGATTTGCAGAAAATCTGACGGTTGCAGACATCAATGCAAGTATTCAGTAAAAGTAACCTAGAGTTTGCTCGCAAATTTATGCCGCAACAATACTGCAAGTGTATAATGATAAATGTGAGCAAGGATGCTACCGGGTTCCAACAAATTATGGGGCTTGCGTGCTCTTTCGTGTGCTGTTTTTGGGGGTTCAATGAGAATCTGTGAGAAAAATACATGTATTCATTGGTCAGATGTACCTGGAGTAGGAGGTAACAGGCAGGACGATAAAAATACTGATTCGATGAAATGGAAAATAAAGAAGATTAGGTGGAAATTACATTGTGTCACTCAAGTAGATAAATCTGAGCACATAACCATACCTTTTCAGGTACCATTCGGCGAGGAACATTAGAACTAACACGAGGATGTTAAGGCCAGAGATTTTTATTATCGCAAAATTTAGGTGTATTTTTTTCTAACATGACTGCACAGTTGAGTCTTGCTACACCAAGACTATATGCGACTTAATCACACTTAATCACACAACACAGTCTTCAACTACTTTTAGGAAGTTTCGAGTTTCAGTCTCTCTGAAGATTAAGGAGATGCGCACTGCTGGTGCTTCCCAACGAACGGAAGCTCAAATGTTGATTAGAATACATTCCCCTGAGAGTCATCCGCGAACTTAGATGCGCTAACATGAAATTCAAATGCCATAAAATGCGTCTCCAGTTTCTTATCCATTCATTCTTACCAGCATGACTTCTTGTGCCCATGTCATGGCGTAGCCAGATTACAAGTTACAAATATTGGCAAAATGCTTCGATTTCTGTCAAAGTGATCCACGTGCATAAGCAGGTAACTCAAAGTTTTGGATAAATAGCTACTTGGGTGCACATTGCTTCCATTGGCAAGTAGCACTTTAGGGACACAGACTTACCTTTTTTAATTAAACTGTCTTAATTTTAAGCTTGTTATCTGCGTGAACCACACTACAAACTTACAAGACGTGATCCGGAGATAAGTAGCCTGGTTAGTCACATTTCAAGCTTGCATTTAGACAGCCAGCGTTCGAATTCCACCTTCGATGCCCTGTAACGGGCTTTCATGCTCCACCTAAATATGTTCTATACACGTTGCAAACATTATACTTGTCTGTTATTAGGTTAGCACACTGGGTTTTTTTAAAAAAAAAAGATGTGATGCGATGGAACTGAGTGCTGTAATATGCCTTTGGGTAGCCTACTCTTCGAAATATTTTAGTAAGCGGCTAGGATATAGAAATATTTTTCCAGTCCACTCATTACTGGGTTCGTTGTGTGTAACTCATTTACATCAGCGCTTGTCTGTGTAAATCATCCAGTTTATACGTGATACTTATGCCAGGTGAAAAGTTCTACGTAAATCCAGACCAGCACTAGTTGCACGCAGTAATGATAGATTCTCCTTCTTGTTTCAGATATCAAAAACTTTATTTTACTCATTGTCCTTTATGACATTATTCGTGCTGGATTTTCCAACGTTGTTGCAGTCACCTGCGGTCCTCGTTAGTGAAATTTCTAAAGAGGAGAACAAGGATGCAATCTCTGTCCTGCACGGACCGTTCTCCTTCCACCGAAGTCGGCTGCACGGCGGAAGGTCACACAACTAGAGACCTTCATGTTCTTGACAGAATACGTATGGTTCAACGATATTATGTTTCAAACCTATTGTCCATTTCGTTCATTAAATGCAAGCTATTTTAAACTGTGACCCAGGAAATAGCTTCCATGGTGGGTGCATCACCATCAACCATAAATGACTGAGTAGTAGCAAATTGATCTACTCTCCCCGGAACTACTTGCGAAATAAAACTAATTTTGTAAAATAATGCTTATAATTTTAATCTGGTTTCCCTATCCCATTTAGTGTAACTGAAACAATGGGATGTTTAGGTTAGCCTAAAGATAAACACCGTTGCAAGAAGTCGCAAACATACTGTTTGATTACCTTCCCAATCACAATCACAATTACGTTAATTTATTTTTACACTGAGTATATTGAATTGCTGATATTCCTTAACTTTGGACGCCAGATGCACAGCCTACACAAGATAAAGTTTGTGAGATGTAAAAATTTGGCATTGACTCCTTAAACGAAATGTTACAAACAGTGACTTTACAAGCTTATTTCCGTCTGCATGGAACCAACCAGTTACCTGATTGACCCGTGCTGTCAGCGAAAATATATACTCCCGTCAAGGTAGTTCAGGTCCGCAATCTTGGACATGACCAAGAATGACAGTCATGCCGAAAGGTGAAATTTTTTTGAGGGGTTAGAAAACTCCATCTAGTTTCAGCTCGAATGACGGGTACGGACAAGCAAAACAAGTGAGGCCAAAAGTACATGGGAGTAGTAAGCAAATGAATGGGTGAATTATAATGATGTCAGTTTGGATTCAATACTCCCCACCATAATTCCTCCGTGACTTACTATGTAACAGGACAATGGTAAGAGGAACAATGATCAGCGGTATACTGAGTACACCTCATGAGTAGATAAAAGAGGGAAGGTAGTCAGAGTACAATGTTCTATGTAAATACTCACTTGACAAACTAACATGTGTATCTGGGAAACACTGGCCTGTGTACGGGTATTGGTGGGCAAAATTTAAAGTCGGCATGAGATAATCCCCGACTGACCGTTCGAACCAAGTCATGTCGTATAGTACTAACGCACAAACTGAAAATCCATCGAGCCAGGTTTGGAAGCGTCATTTCCAAAGCAGAAACTTCAATAACCTGAGGCATTCTGTGGGAGACGGTTGGAAGTCGATAATATAAACATTTATGGCCTCCGGTGAAGGATTTGCAAGCATGGCGTAACACACTGATTCCACGGCGGGTGGAGCGACTTGTTTACCGACAGTTAATAGAGCGCACCCCAAAGAACGTCGATGTAACTGAGCGCCGTTCTCTCCTGATAAAGCGTTGCTGTCCATAGCCGTTGGGGAGCATTCTAAAGAACAGCAGACTGCTCAATAATTATCCTCTTGTGAGGCGACTTATTCACCGTTAGTTATCGAAGTACACTTCGTACAACAGTAGTGTGACCGTTTGTCATCCTCTTCTGAGGTAACGATGACAGTTGTTGAATCCTCCTTCCAAGACCTGAGAGGCATGAGGTGCTTCCGTTAAACCTTCTGTCTGTCTCATCAATTCCCGTTTCCGTTGGAAGTCCCGAGCCACCTCGTCCAGTTCAGCAACTTTCTCCCGTAATTCAAACAGCAAAACCAGTCTTCAGATCATAGTGGCGGAAAAACGAGGAGAAAGTACTTTGTCCAGTTGAGCCAGGAAGGGATCAGACCAGAGGGGGTCCAGTGTAGAAATGCAAATGTGAATTGGTGTCAAATAGATCGGGTTGCGAATCCAATCTCACGAACAGAATTGCGTAAATGTTGGCACAAAGAAAGTGAGTAATTGGGGGGTTGATATATAACTTCGCTCACTTTTGTGTTAATTTTACCGTAGACTTTCAAAGCCAAATCTTCATTCTGATATTCGGGATCGTCAAAACTGCGCATGACCCAAAGTTCCGTATCAGGAGCCCAAACAGCAAAAGGAAGCGATTTTTTTAACTAAGACTACTACTCATAAGCTCTGAGAGAATGAGTAGTTGTCGACCTCTCAAACCATAAAAAATTATCCTACATGAAAATTTACCAATGCTGAAAATTACAAAACACTGCTGGTATCTTACCCTGACTGTGGGTCCTCCGACGCCCACTGCTGACGAATCTAAACGGATTCAGCTCCACAGCATTCTTGGTGTCCATTTACACATCTGCTTTCAGTTAAGAGGACAAGGAAGCAACATTTTACCAGGATAAAACGAGACTCACCTTGTCATTCTACGAACTAACAGATATGAGCTGGTTTCGAAAGAGTACCCCTTTGGCCATTTATCATATAGTGGGCACATGTGACTTAATGATACTTTACTTCCTGAGCAAAACGCCTATTATGTTACGCTTGTGGTGAGGTGGTTTCGACGTTTCCAAAGTAGGTCAGCACGTGTTTGTGTGATCCTTGTTTAGAGAACCGGTTAACATCGGATCACATGTTGTGAACTGTGTGATACTGTATGCTACTTTATACTTTCTCTAATCACAAGTTTATCACACTGCTACCCTTGATGTGGTTGTTGGTCAAAATTCTATCATGAATGAGGGAATTCAAACTCCCTTCGCGGTTCTTGCGGAAGATGAAATGCTCCTTAGTGTTGCTTGTTGTTTTTCAGGTGGGGACCTATAATTTTATGGATAACTCGGCCTACGTGAAAAGTGCTGCGTTGAAAAGGCGGTCGTCTGAGACAGCAGCAGTTTATCAAAATCACCAAGAAAGCTAATTTACTTGAAGTATGGCCATGCGACACTCACGACTGTGTTTGGATACCACAGATATTTTGTATGCATGAGATAGACAGACGTAGGAATGACCAAAAATGGACATCATCACAAAGCAGCTCCAGGATTCAGTGTATTACATACACCATACACCTACTCTACACAGCATTTACAGAATCCTTACAAGTGACTTGAAAATGCAGAAGATATATTCACCTATTCCAGATCACATCTGCCCCTTGTGACTTGCTTCATATGCACCGTTTATTTGGTGAACTTACTGTACTCTTTTTTAAGCCCGGATCTTGACTAAAGAATGAGGTTTCGTCTTTCATTGTCTCTGACAATCTCATGTTTGGTTTCTTTTGTTTTAGTACTTCGTACTGTTACACAGCAAAAAGACCTATTTAACAACCATTTTGTACCCTGTTTTTACTTTTTTAATAGTTGAGGTTTCTTCTAATTGTCTTATTCTGTTACACAAGAACACTATTACCCCTGTTTGTTAATTAGACAAAGCTGGAGTCAGTTTGAGACGAACCTCGTTTGTTTGCCGAGTACTTTGTAGAATAGCGGCAACCTCAAGGGAATTTTTTAACAAAGAGCACTTGAGTAATCTGTCTGGATACGGAACTCTGCACTCAACTTTTGCTTTCCGTAACCTCCCTCGAGATAAACGTCCTCCAGGTGAAAGGCGCTATAAAATAATCCTTCGTGCATGAAAGACGGTAAAATTCGAAAACTTGCAGTCTCCTGAGGTTTATTAAGTTGTTGTTTCACGGTCTTTTTAACAGAAATTCGGAAAAAACAGCCTAAAACTTCTTTTCTACCCAGGCCTCATCTCTGGAAATTCTGCGATTTTGCCAGGACACCTGCTTGTGCGCTCTAAAGACGACTGCACTTGGTCGCAAAAATTACTGTCAGCTAAACATTTCGTGAGCTGCGACAGACGTTTAGATGGTTTGCGAAGGTAATCAAGAGTGTGATGATCATTTTCACCCCAATAATGTGTGTGAGTTTCTGTGCATCATCTGCACAGCTAAGACGAACCTGCACACTGATCACTGACTCCGCTCTCTGGAGCCTAGAAATTGTTTCAGCTAGCAATATCTGTAAGAAACTGGCAAAATAAGTTGAAGATATGGAGAAACGTTAATGTAGTATTGCAAAATGCTTCCAGGAACACTGGTAGATAATGCATTATAGAAGTAATCCATCACTTCCTGCACTATCAGTGGGTCTGTTTCCCTTTGAGGTTATCTACTTCGTTTTAATCTGAGGGTTAAACTACCCATCACTTCATGTTAAAACAAAAAGCTTCGGTGTTGCGGAGGAATAACAGCTTCGCCTGAAGTAAATGCCCTTTTCAACGATTCCGACATGAAAAAACGAATAGAGAAGAAAGACAATTATGATTTAGTAGTAGGTAAGCCCATCTAGTTGCGCAGATTTGTCGCTTCGGAATGGCTTGCAAGACGAAAATGCGAGAGAATGCAACGTGAAATAAAGTAGTGCATTAGTGAAAAGCGACAAATACAAAATGAAGTAACCCGCTGTGGTGTGGTTGGGGCCTACAAAAACCAACCAAGGTTCCACCAAGAAAAATCATCTCTGCACGACGTATTGTTAAGTACTAGAGTGCTTCCGGTGTTTACTCCTCAATAAGTTTATATGTTTTGGCAGTCCAGGAAACCAAATAAGCCTTTCCGCCAGAACTATTTAAAGGGCAACTTGGACAGCCCAGTGAGGCAGTTTTCAATCCAACTGCACGCAGAAAAGATGTATGCTCTTACTAAGCAACAATTCATGGTGTTGTCACTACATGGACAAAAGCCACAAGAGTCAGCAGCCGGTTGCTTGGCATCCATGAAGCGAGCAAATCTTACTCCCTCAAACACCATGACCATTCGTGCCATTTTCTGGAAACGCCGATTCAACTGATGCTCTTTTTGATCTCTTTTCTCGTCTAAGGAAAATGAAAAATCTGTCAATTAGGAGGTCCTTAATTTATCTGGGCAAGCTTTGTAAGAGACGAAATGGAACCACCTCTCTTGTGGCAGTGAAAAGCAGGACGTTTCGGCGTCGCAAAAGAGGTTATAATCGCCTATCTAGTTGAAGTAATTCTCAACACGTGATTGGTACATCAAGGTCAAATCTCACTTTCATAAGCCCTAAATCCTGAAACAATGGATTATAGCAGACAATGACTTTTACAGTGTCTGGTAAAAAAGACCACATTATGAATGCCACCTACTCTGAAACGCACTCCAATTTGTCGACAAAATACCTTTATTTCCATTCACTATCTAAAAGGGGTGTTTCTGTGATCATTGAAATTCAGCCTTGCAAATTTGCCAGCATACATTGCACTCACATTGTTATAAACGGATTGGAGCACTGAAGGTTTAAGGATTGTACTTAAAATTTGCGAGGTGGAAAAAACAACTGCCGTCATCAAACTGGTCATGAAATATAAACAACACCCAGGCGTCAGAGATGCCGCACAGGATCGAAGTCGACTTGGGATTAGGTGAGTGACCACGAAAACTTTGAGATTTCCGTTCAATCCGTGGCTGCTAGTCTCATTTAGGTAACCATTTCCCAGCCGAAAACAGGTTTTATACTAATTGCTATCTATTTCCTTTACGATCGAGTTCGTTTTTGTAAAGGCTAAATAATAAGTCTATATTAACGGTCGTAAATCGGGCGACTGTTTATCTGATTTCCCAGTTTGACAGTTTACTTGCAGTCGATTCACCACCACTCATGGGGACATCATCCGTGTGCCAATCAGTGATTTTTATACGATCCGAAGTCGCCTAATCTCCGGCCAATTAAAGCATCCGAGCTACCAGTATGCCGACATATCGCTAAGTCTACGTTATATATGAGTTGTTAAAACTGGAACTCTGGAATACAGTAATGAATAATACATATTTGTGTGCCGCACA
>SJOL01006417.1:361277-442493 GCA_004794785.1 Opisthorchis felineus | reverse complement strand
TGTAAGGAGGAAACCCTTCGCTGCAGAGTTGTTTATTAGAAAACGCCAACTAAACAGTTACAGACTATTGGACAGGAAGGTTAAACTCTCATTTGCATGTTGTTTTTAAAAACGGAATATCCATCTTCTTCTCGAACGCGTCTTCTTGAACTCTCCTGGATATTCATTGACTATCGCACAATTGCAAGCAAAAACTGTAAAGTAGTTCCACAAATTCCGTAATAAATCCCACCTTCCATTAGATCAAGGCGAAGTTACGAGAACACACATACTACTCGCATGCGTCATCAGTAGTACCCACCGTTACACCAGTATGCCGACATATCGCTAAGTCTACGTTATATATGAGTTGTTAAAACTGGAACTCTGGAATACAGTAATGAATAATACATATTTGTGTGCCGCACAGACGATGGCGTTCGATAACTAGTGCAAGCTGTACAAATCATATTGTTCAATCCACTGTGGTTGCTGTCCTGATGTAGCAGACACTTCGATAGTGGGTGCTTAGGCACGAAGAGATACCACAAATAGAGAGCAGGAGCCAAACAAGCCTGGCTTTCACTGCATCACACTTTCTTCACTGTTCCAGTGCACAGAAGTTTAAGAAAATTCAAGTTGTTGCACTGGAAACAGACACCGGGCCCTCAAACTGATAATGGTTGATTCCGGAAAGTGGCCGGAAATAGCAACAAGAAAAAACAAGATCCTCAGTCAAGTAATGAAAGTGAATTTCGGTAAATTGAACAGTTTCTCGAACACTATAGTTAGTTTGATGGAAGTGATTCATCAGAAGGAGTGCGTAGTCACTCCGGCATATTGCTGTCTGTTAACGGTGACATTTTTGGACGGAACCGGAAACGGATTTGCACGCCATCAGCGTTGATTGTGTGATTAAACGTTCCTCTCCTAATACCTCAGCGCTTGTTAGGACAGCCACGTATCATACTTATGGTGCACACTCAGTATTAAACGACGATTTATGATGCTAACCAAGAAGTAAACTTCTGGCGTTGCGAGAAGACAGGTTACCTCACACCAACATGTATTCACTAAACCTGGAGGAGTTGAATATTCGTGTAATAATGGCAGATAAAATTAGCCACACATACATTATCCACCCAGTTTTTGGTGCTTTAAAATAGTGAAAAGGTCTTTCCAATATGTGCAGATGGAACAAGGACAGCAAAATGTTCTCAGACAGGACTCTGGATGGAATGAACCAGATTTCTCCGAAAGCACGCTTATTCTATTAGTTAGCCAGCTGAGTTCACTTTTGGACTTTATTGCCCTTTTGTAACAGAGGAGAGAAAACCGTCACCTGACTGTGGCTTCCTAAGCTGCCGAAGTCCCGAGACTTAAACAGCTGTTTTTTTGAGTTAGGTAAAAGAGACGGTCAGTTCTCAAGTTTATGAGTCCCTTCAAATTGTTTTACCCTGATTAATGTTGACGAATCTCTCAGTATACATGTTTGTTATCGACTTGACTAAAGGATACTTATCATGACCTTAAATGAGATGCTAATGAAATTTTTAGTGAAGTGCTCTGTAAACAGAGTCATTAAGAGGGAAATGAAACTTAACCGATATCTTCCCTCAACGAAGCCAACTAGCTGTCTGATGCACACCTTACTTAAACCATGTGAATGTTCGAAAACTCAAGGCCATTAGAAATGTGTTGGATTTTCGTTGAAATAGCCCGAAGCTGTAAACATTAGACCAGAAGTCCTGACCGAATTGGGTCAGTAAATATGGACAGACGCAGCAATTTTGATGATTCTATGGAATTTTGGAACGTGATATTTATTTTTAGGTGGGTTTTTCGAATTCAGGATGATTCAATTTTGGCTGTGGGGACAGTTTCACGCTCGATATCTAGTTGTTGGCTTCAGTTCGCCGAGAGTATGAAGATATTTTGAAATTCTCGAGCAGATATTCCGTCTTTCAATTAAAGTTCATCTGCTCCGGAGGCCCAAGAAGGACTGTTTCATGTTTATTATTAGGCATCAGCATTACGCATCTAACGAATCATTGGAGTTTCGAATCCGGTACTTCCTGACTAGTATACGAAAGCTAAATAGTTTGGCCCGAACGGCTGATCGGAAGCGTGACTAGTCGGCGTCCAGCCAGAATACAGCTTCTAGTGGATTGTTGACATGACGAAATTCGGTTATGATTATCCATCCGAAGCCAATACTTATGAACACAGTCAGTAAACTAACTAAAATAATCTGACAGTATCCAGAGTGAAACCAACAGAAGCAGAACTCAGAGAAGTCACCAGAAACACTACCCGTACTCCAGATATCAAGCAGTTGTGCACAACACGAATAAAGTTATGTGTATAAGACGATTGTTGAGTACTTGTGTCAAAGAAATGTAATGGTTACTTTGATGCTTTTGCTTCTCGGATTGCAGTGTCTGGTTTCGTATGAATTTGGAAATGAAAATCGTGGAGAAATTATGCGAACCCTCTGTAATATCTGTTGGTTGCAGCAGTTCTCGACAGTAACACCAAGAACCATTGAGCTCTATTTAGGAATGTGTGGTTGCTGACATGAAATAAGAGTGTACAACTTTGGTCAGGATTGCCACTGCCTAGATTTTGAGCTTGTAGCAAGGCACAGCTAAATTCCATATTTGGCAAGCATGCGATCCTTAAGACTGAGCGTTGAATGTTGTTGCTGGTCGCTAGCCAGCCGGATAAACAGTGTCAAATACCTGTTTCTGGAGGTGGATAATCATCAGTACTGTTTTCGAAACTTGTACTGGTTTGTATCGTTGTTTTACCAACTGCAGTGCTTGAGGGGCGTTTAGTAATCCCTTCTTAGCTTGGCTATGAAAAGACATAATAAACCATCTCACAATCGCCAAAATCGGAGACGACAAACGGCGTGATGCGTGCAAGTTTGGGTTGTGGTATGTCGGCATCGGGTGACAAAATGAACACCTAAACCAGCTGCTTTGGAGTTACTTGACAGAGAGAGCCTTAAACAATTTCGTTTCGAACGAGTTGCTATAATCTATGTAGCCAGAGGTAGTGCCAGGTGGTTGGTTTCAAGATGGAAAAGAATCACTTGAACCCGGATTCTGCCAGCACCATTGCGAGTTGGTCCCAGTGTGGGATTTTTGCTGATTGGCCCCCACTTCGTCATCCAATGTTGCCACGAGAACTATGACCGCAACAGAGAAGCCACATCTCATCAAAGGAAAACTGAGGCAAATGAGTGTTTAACCTGAACTCTGTGACGCTGGATTCTATAATGCAGAAAGAGAGTTTAGAACCAATTTTTTTCTAAAGGCAATATAGCTGTTTACGTCTAATCCTGAAGGAGTCCAGAGATCCCGTAATTCCTGGTAGCACAGTCATGTGTAAACATCAAGGCCTTAAAATGATTCCTTTAGCCGACCTGCAAGTTTCATCTCATCCTCAACCCCGAACTGTTATCCATTACAAATTAGCTTATTATCCATTATCTGATAAACACACTGCAATCGCTTGTTATTATGTGAGCCAAAAACTCGGTCAGCGCGGATACCGAAGACAAGTGCTGGGCCTCCTCGCGAAGACTTTTTTGCACCAACTGAAAATGACGCAAATGTTTAACATCGCAAACATAGTACTTTGACTAGTCGCGGAATACGAATTTCAACAGAAGGTATACAGACAAAAACTGGAAAGCCATTGGTGAAATCCCGGACGGTTCGTGGGATTTTTTCTATCACAGAAGAACCTGCTTCAAGAATATACACATAAAATTCTGACAGAAATAGTTTTACGACAATAATTTTGGCAAAAATCTGACAACTCAAATATATGTTCAGCGTTCTGATGACACTAGTGACAATTTTTCATGTTGTCTTCTCTAAAGCTGGAATGAGATTCGTAGCTCTATTTTTAGAGGGGTTTGTATAAGTTGGTTAAAATCTCTGAAAAAGGCAAGTATGAAACCTCAAACCTAACGGCAGATTTCAGCAATCAATCTTAATTTCTTCTTTTAAGCTATGATTGCAACCCATATTTTATTCATTCCTTTGACGTTTCACATGGGTTTGGTTTAAATACCTTGCTCCTTGAAGGAGTGCCTTTTCTATACTTATTTGGTGGTGATGTCTTTCTACTTTAACGTTGATTTCCGCCAAACATCCAACGGTTTCTGGATGCATTTTGTTTACAAAATTATACACTTATTACACACCTATAGTACTATCCGCTGTACGTTTTCATACGGTTAACCATTTTTAAGTTTGCCGTAACACACCGTGAAGAATATGGCTTCTTGGGTGTGCATTTTATGGTCCCAAATGAAAGCAGATTTACGTAGAAAGTCACAGTTTTATCCGCTCTTTTTGCATTTTCCAGACCATAGCAGGTTGACGTTGGTACGATTTTTATTCAGTATGCGGGAGAAGCTAACCCAAACTGCGATGTGGATGGTAACGTTTATCTCAGTTTGATAGACAATGGTGACTACATTTTGAACTTACCTGCCTATCCACTTGTTATCTAAGGAAGCTCCTTCGGGCTTAGTTAGTAGGAAAAATATCGTCTCCAAACGATCAAGGCGCTACCTACCTTCCAGTAGCAGAACTACTAGGACGGCAAGACTACGCACTTTCGTTGGAACTGTCTTGATACTGAAATACATTGTTCATTTTTGCCACACTAAGCTAAAAATCATCGTAAGAAAGACACAGTGTAATTTCTTTATATCCAAATTGTTGATGAAACTCATACTTGGGTGGATACTGGCGCCTCGAGTCCAGACACCGGCAATAGTTCTACCCGATCATACCATATTTTCTTTCAGGTATGGCACACGTCAATTTGGCATTCAGGACCAGGCTTGCGCGTGTGCCTTTATAACCAGCGCAGTTGCCCAATGAAAAATGTCTCCCTTGGGTATATTGCTTAATGTCACTTTGATGGGAAATCCAATTTGATTTGGATAGAGCGATGGCAAAGTAAATGAATTATTGGTTAGAAACTGGTGGTAAAAAAATAAAAACACAAAACCATACACTTCTTTTATCTGTTCTTAAAAATTCAGTGAGAGAATTGGTGGAAATATTACTTTTGGCTGAACGAACCACAGAAAACTGAGTTAGGAATTGAGAATGGTCAAATATCACTTCTACGAAACGGCTTACGTAAGAAAGAGTGTTCCCAGGACGGTAGCAACAACAAAGAAATTTCACACACTACCCACTGTTGTCAAAACTGGCAAGCACTTTCACTATTGGTCTGCTGTTTTGAATAACGTTTTAGGGAGCGGCTGATGGTTCATTCGCTGCTTTTAGTAAACATGCTGTCAGCAGTCGATGTAACATCGTCAGTGCGTAGTAGAATGACCTTGGAATGTTGTTCAGCGCTGCTGATTTCACCTTGATTGGTGCCAAAATTGTTAAAACAAATTGCCAAGCTTGGTGAACAGAACACCAACCCATCAATACAGACTGATTTGCCAACTCCGAAAAAAGTTTTGTGACCTGTGGTCGTAGACTTATTGTCAAAATCAAACAGTCAGACTTGTCTCCTTAAATCTTCTGCATTTAGCAATCAACTTGGTTTTGATGGTCGGCGTGACAACAAAGAGCTACGTGCAGTAACATGAACATATCTGCTATCATGCAATTCCCAATACTTTAAAATGGTTTCCTCATGGATTGATTGGAGTAGACAACCACATAATTTTGCAACACCAGACGTTCTACAAATCTTATTGGATGAAAACGGGGCTCTATAGGTTTGCGAAATTTCTATCGCTTTCAAACGTCGATTTAAGGATATAGTCCTAGACGGAGGTGGACTGTCAGTGGTACAAAGAAAGCGCTTATGCGCTAATATCTATGGGTGCTGTTATGTTCTGTGCCCATTTTCCTCGTATTCAACCCCTGTTCTTCAAGAAGGAGCTGTGTGCGTCTAAGCGGACCACTGTGTGCATTTTAATAACAGTGAATGATGGATTTCAATGTATCGGTTCCTACTGTTTAAATGGATAGTTTTGGAAAGACAATATTTGATCAGATGGGCCTCATGCACATGATTAAACCTGGTGCAGCATGTAAAGTTAACCACCAAAAGCCCGTCGCTTCTACATTTTTGTCCAAAATACTTCCAGCCGCAAATACTATCCAATCATTAAGTTTGCAACCTGAAAAAATCTCTGCACGTTTATTTCTCCTATTAAGTTTGCAAATCTTCTCGACCGTTTAAATGGATAATTAATCCGTCCGGAAAATTGAAACTCGTTTCTCTGCTCTCTACCGCAATCAGCATATTAATGGCCAGTCAAATTAAATGGTCCTGAAATCATTCTTCTGCATCTTAAATAAAGCTTTCAGAATGAAGGGGAACTAGTCATGCTATTTAGATTTTTCCTCAACTCGACTCAATAAATTTGGGACAAGGCTTTTAAAACAATTCTTGATGAATAAATCATGCTGCTGGAAACGACTATAAACAACTCAGAAAAGCTTTCCGGTGCCTTTATTTATTCACATCGTTTGAAGTAGAGTGGAAGAATCTCGACTTAAAACCCTGTTCCTGCCAATAGATCATTCCCACAACTCAGACGGTACTACATTCATTGTGGAAAGGCGGCTTTCTTGGAAAATACGACCGGATCAGCTGTTATACAGATGGTCATGAGCCACTAGAAAAAATGAACTTTTGTGCCTTCCCGTCAATATTTACATTCACCACCGTCGAGAAATTTATTGGGTTCATTTTAAACTATGGGCTAAATTGAATCTTTAAACATGCTGCAACTACAAAACTGTCGGACAGTGAGTGAGAAAAAATTCGTGTGCCCGAGTTTGTAAATACAGACCCAGAGGGACAGAAAAGTCCAGATATGCCACAGCATACTTCCATGACAGTATGCATGTTGTACATATGGATGGTTAATTTCAAGTACTTGACTCCTTTTCACCAGATCGGTGGCCTTAAGAACGTAATGGGCCTGAGTTACTTGACTAAGCCCGCTTTATCAGTCTCAACCAATTTTCTGACAAATTCTTAAGCCGAAATCGGGAACACAATTAGTGTGAAATTAATGTACTTTACCAAATTTTCCTAAGCATTCTGCCAGCTACCCATATTGATTCGTCAACTGGATAGCTAATCATGAACATTGATGTGCATAGCCAAATACAACCAGTGGATGATAATTGCAATCATTTCGTTTTTTTTATTTTTCTTGCCAACTTGGAAACAGCAGCACCAGAGAGAACACGGGCTTTACGGTCGTAAAAGCATATCAGTTTATTTAAATAAAGCCTTATGATGGAAAAAGGAGAGAAACGAGCAGTAAAGGAGAACTAAGATAGCCGCCAACTATCATCCTAGGTACCTACACTTCCAAAACTCAGTCAAGCAATCTGGATGGAAACTGACGGCATGATCTCTACTGATATCGTTTAACTTCCGTACACATGGGTGTCTCTAGCCAAGCACAGGGAGGGTACGCGAACTCCATCCCGGAAGGCAATCAGCACCAGCGGAATTCACGCATTTCTTAGCATCCCTGATTCCATTAGGTTTTGCAACTCCTAATTAGGTATGGAAAACAACGCTGTTCTCGGTAGGCTGTAACTCGGCATGCATGACACATGACCAAGTCAACTTGCAGTCTTAGATGTATACTTTGCGGGGAGTACGCTTTGCTTCGCCAAAAACGCGTCTCCTGAGCACCTCATTACGGATTCACTGGTTTCAACCGATTCCAGCAATACACCTGAGCAATCAGTAGTTAGAGATCTGAATGTCCCAGACAGCCTGCCCGAAGTTGCTGAGTCTCGTACAACAAAACGTTCTTCACTGTAGTCTGATGCACGCGTTCTTTGAGACCCAGCGATATGCTTCTTTGATGTTACAAATGGCGCTAATTAGTGGACTCAATTATGGCCCTTAAGATTCATGTTTTGACTTCATCTAGCACACAACCCTAAGAGCTACTACAAACTCCGATGTGGATACCGCGTTTTAAAACTCTCGAAAGTACTCCTTGAATTCTTAAGGGCATGTTCAAAGACTACACGTCCTACAATTTGTAAGCGCGAAAGACATGCCTGATCAACTTTTCTGGTACACCTTACCCTTACAATAATGTGTGCATATATCTGGTGAACAAGGCACACGCTCACAGAGTTCTCACCACCGTGGTTTGGAAGATCCATTAGGATAAACTATATCGGTACACCAGCTTTCGTTTTACCAACTCCAACTCACGATTACCGCAATAAAAAGAAGCATTTTACAAGGATGCGTCAGTTTGGCTGAGATGGTTGACGCTTCATGGATATACATTTCATGAGTCCAACTTATTTGGGATTCCCCAGCTAGCTTATTTTCTAACAAGAAAGCTTAGGTTCATGTCACACACTATGGTGGTTTCTGGAATTGCTTAAACTTACCCATGTATGAACTTGGTCAAGTGTATACAGTGATTAACCAAATAGCTGAAAACTAAAATGTAGTATGAGTTCTTACTCAGTAAATTTGTCTTTAATATGTAGACAAACTTAATGTATAGCTTAAACCGGTACTTCATCGAGTAGCGTTTTTATAGTAATGTCATCTGTTTGCTCCATTTATTGCGTTGGATTTGATCTAATCAAACATAGGAACAACCAAAAATGATATTTTAAGTGATTTACTCTTTACCAAAGGCCTGATTGATTTGACCGGCATAGATGTGGCATAGTTTTTAGCTCGACAAAAAGAATCACTGTTGAGTTCAAATTCCTTTTGGAATTTTACTCGTTTATCTCGGAAACAGCCTGTAGAAAGATTAACTGGAGGGGACTTGGTGGGCTTACTGAAGACTCCCGCACGGGGTTCGAAATCTGATGGGCGAACCGATAGTCCACGAACTAACCAATCAACCAAAAAGCAAGGATATGTACGCAGGGTGAAGATAGTTCATTATAAATCCAGTCGTGGTAGATGTGTAAACCATTCATATTTTTCGAAATATTGAGCATAACTTACTGTAATGCCCGCTACTACGCACGTATGACGTGAAAACGATAAGTGTGATGTCTATTTTCGATAAGTGTTCGACAACTAACTAGAAGGCCACTGTGAAGTTCATGGTGTTTAATCGTGTTTGAGACATCACCTGGCTAGTTATTCCATGATTTTCGTGCTCCCCTAAATCTTTTTTCCGTTTTAGTCTGTCAGGATGGTGTTCTGTTTCACTCACGACGTAAACTGTTGCCTAATTTAAATGGTAAGACAAACGAATTGTTACGTAGATGCACCAACACCTCCTAGCAAAATTCCATCATATTCGACAGGAAACAATACAATGACTTAGATAAAATGTGCAAATTTTGATGAGGTTAAACTTCTAAGCAAGCTAATGGTCATACATTTGCGCAAAACAAGGGCAATAGGTTGAATTTCGTGATAAAATATTCTGGACTGCACCTCAGTATATGTATACTTTCAGTCGAAAATCCTGAAACTGTTAACAACGTGCTGAACTGAATCGACCCAAGCAATTACCCACGCAGTTTCAGTCAGCACTAATGATTCAGTCTCGCTGAGCCTTTTGAGACCAGACCCAAGTTTTTGTTGTATTGCATATAAGTTTCAAGTTATGTACGCAGTACCTATCGACGACCAGTTGGATAAAATGTCCAGGGGTTTGTTATCAGTCACATTCTTCGAAGTTCGGAGGCAAGCACTCACATCCGAATTCATATGTTCGATGCAGATGCATTGCTTATAGAAATCAACCCAACCTGAAGGGCTTTGACTAGTCGCTTCCAACTTGGTGTGCGGCAGTACAAAAGCGGAAGCTACAAGCAACTGAGCTCTTTAAGATCCATTATTGTTTTTTTACACCACTAAGGTAAAACTCTGGTGGGAGTTAATTTGTTTACTACTTTTCCGTTCTTTTTGTGGCCATACAGTCCAATGTTTAACTATTAAGCGGGAGGCTGCAGTTTCTGGTGTCCATTTGGATAAGCAAGATGCACACTACTGATAGTTCCAATGAAGATGCTCTGCTGTACCTGTTGCATTGACCAGATTCACTTAGAGGGCAACATTGTTTTGTTGACTAATATTTTGGGGGGTGCACACACACCGCACTGCAGGTCCGTATTTCGCTGTATCATTTCAAATGCAGTTCCAGTCCGTGAGTGAATAAAAAATTGCGCAATGGACGCAGAATTCATTGTCATATAAGTCTTTTTAGATGGCAGCCAGAAGGGAATAACGGGGAGATAAGCTTGTCCTTGAACTTAGACTAATCACCTAGTCGCATTGGTTGTTGGTAAGATAGTTGTATCTAAATTTTAAAGCCAAGTCTAAGTTAGCCCCATGTGTGTTCGAACATTACTAATCTCAGTAAAAGCCACGGTTCGCGGCAGTGGAACTCCAAATATTATTATTCCGTTTATTATTCGTTGCAAGGACACTTCGCATCTAGTCATTCATATTCGCACAGAGTTGGAGAGTTCTGTACTAAGCATACACTATTGTCTTTTTGGGGTGTTTTCAGTTTCCAGACTAGCATTAGCAGTGCTCCAACTACAAAAGCATCTTACTTTAATATTTGATATAACGAACTTTTCGTGTTTAATTCCTTAAAGATTAACAAACATATCATTGAAATTTTGAACCAAATTATTACTCCCACAGTGTGAAAGCACTTCTGTGTCCACCTAAAATAACAAAACAAAGCTTAAAATCTACTTCATTTCACTAAAAGCCCAAACTAAATTCACCAATATATCTCAGCATTCATGATTTTTGCTTGACGTTGACACTCGTCTTCATTCCTTACGTATTCACTTATATAACTGATGTATTTTTTATATAATTTATTACTATCCCGTCCACTGGTATATGAAACATGTTAGACGATGCTTAGTTTGTAGGATTGCGATCGTAATTTACGTAGAACAAAGTACCGGGATATAACTTGTCATTAACTGTACAAAGGTAACCGAATATACATACCTCTTAGTCTAAGAATTACACCAGCGCTTTATATGAGATTGCTGTAAGCCACAGTTCGTTTTCCCATCTGTCGACTACGAGTCCGACTTATCTCATGGTTACTATTCACAGAATACGAGTGAGAGGAAAATCAAAAGTTAGACGCGCACTGTCAAATTACCACTATTTTGCTTTCACGACAAGAAATTTAATATGTACCCACTACTTCAACTCAACTAATTGAATTTTATGTTCATGGGTACTCATCTTTAAAACACATAAGTCGAAGGCTAATTGCACACATGGGAGGGTGGGCCAGAACCCGTGGCTGAATTGGTCTGGTACACTGAAGGTTCTTTTTTACACTTCTTATCCTCAGTGTTGTCTCCCATCTTCCATCACGACAGCATGTACAAAATTCATTTTCGTCTTCCCTGCACCTGCCAAATATGCGTTTCTAACTTCAGTCATATAACGCTACACTAAGATGACAATTAAAACATTTTGTGCGGTTAGATTACAGTAGTGGCCTTTGAATGACTGGTGACAGAATGTCTTATTACTGACGACATGGAACCTCTGGTCGACAAGCCAGTTTTGACTCCTTTAAGAGCCTTTAAACATCTGGGTATCCTCTGGCGGACAGCTTACTTGCGTACCGCCATTCTGCCCTCTAGATGTGATCATAGCCATATACTGGTGTACTGTCTTACCAGAAAACCAGTTTAAGGGAGTTTATCTCAGAAAAATAAACCCGTTTTGCTCAAAATCTACAGTCATGGGATACCAGTTTTGACGGACTGAGCAAACGAAATGAAATGCACCTAGCGGCCGGAGTGGTGCTTTCATTCAAATTTCCCTAAGGTTATATTGGCTCTGCAGACATTCTCAAGGAACATAATCAGGAATTTAATTTGCACCGGTAAGATTTGAGTGGGCTAGCCGTCCGACATATTTATCGGGTGCAGCTGTTACAGAAACGCCCTAAAAGGTCTCAGAGCGTGTGCATAAGCCTTCAGTCACAATGCTTTGACAGTTTGCAGTGAGTATACTACTTACTAGTCTACTATTCTACTCTTTAGCTTCATCGTGTTTACCACACACCCAGCAGTCATAGAAGTCCTCCACTGAAACATTTCAGTTGTACCGTTCTCTGATGTAAATAAGTATGCGAAAAAACTTGCCTTCCAAATGCAGTTTAGCCTAAATCTAATCGAGTATGACTGTGAAAGTAAGCATTCCACTTTCCTTTAATTATCATGAAATCTCATCTCGATGTCGTTTTCTGAAAACTGTCCCACATACTTGGGTCTTTCGCAAACACTTTAGAATATACGGATATTAACGTCAATCTCAGGGAATTATGTTCTTCTACCTTTTAATCACTCGTGAAAGTACCCTCAGCGTATATGATCTAATCAAAATAATACGTGGAAACCATTCCAAAAATTCCACAGTTTAAAATAAAACAAGGACATAGTCGTCCGTGGACTGGAACTCTCCATAACACGGTAGAATCCATCTGTATGCGACTGTTTATTAACGAGTAGAACCGTAATGATTTTGTAATCGATGGATCTTTGCGTGGCAATTTCAGAAATCTCCAGTACACTTTATCTTAACCATTGATTACTTGGGCATTCAAGTTCAAACCGCCTGTCATAGTTTGCAGCGTCAGCTCATCGCTACACAACTGTCACGGCCCCATAGACAAGCATATGCCCACATCCACGCAAGTTAAATAAACAAAACAGACATTTCCAGAATATTGTCAGGCGCTTTCCGATGAAATTTACCAAAGATAGCTGCACCAACAGTGCGCATCCGTCATGTTAACTAAAACTGATTTACTATCGTCACAAACTCACGTTTTCCAAGGCTCAGTTTTAGTGAGAGGGTACCAAATTTCTCCTGACGAATCTAAGGTCCTTTTTTCTGTGAGCGCTTCTGAATCATTCTGAGGTCCGCAAAATGTGAAACCTAACACCATTTGGAAAAACAGGCGCCGTAAACTACCCGTTTTTTTGTCGTGGTTAAATAAAAGTGTTCCGTCACATATGAATCTGTTGTCCATCATATTGCAAGTGCAACCTCTTTGTCAGATAGAAGGCCATGTGTAAGGTAGATCATACGGTTAGACATCTACTTATCAAATGGACTCCCCTACCTTAGAAACCGTTTGCGTCCACTCTCAAAATCGGCAAAATAGCAAGAAAACCCTGGCCTGTTACACAAGTACACAAGTATCATGTTTAAGGGATTCTGTATACAAACGTGGTACCAAAACAGGCTTAGAAATAATGAGAAATAAACTTTCGAAAAAAAACAGACAACTTACTGACAGTGCAAAATACTAAAATTTGACTCAACAAAACAATTACTTGTCCGTTTGTGCTGAAACAGAAACACAGTATGGCCTTATGTAATTTTATAATAACACAGTATTGATATTATATAATATGTGATATAGCAGTATGATGTATACGATACATAGGATATAAAAATATGTTCAAGTGTATTATTGGCACTCAAACAGAGTATAACGCAAATCATTTACCAAGCACTCAACCAAGCATTTAACCGAGCACTTGCAACCAAATATGTGTGTACTCAGCTACTAGCCAAAATATCTCTCGCTTGAACCCGTATAGAGATTAATGGGGCGCCCTCTGCGGATGACTCTCATGAAAGGTAGAACAACTGGAGAGCAAATCTGGGCTTTCGACTATAGACCCACTTTAATGGCTGAATGAAATGTTGTGAACTTTCAAATTTCCTCTCCAAGTGCAGTTACTAGGTTTACGGAGACAACTGAGTTGCTTTTGAAGTGGAACGGAACAACGGAACTGCCATCGCAAATAGTCCTTAACTGTACGTGACAAAATTTCCAGCCATAGACATTCACTGTCCTTAGGACATTCGCGTTGGGCAGAGAACGTTCGACTCAGCCATTATGGCAGTAAAATGCTTTCTATATCTTTCACGCATCATAGTGAAGTAGTTAAAATTGGATCCACATGTTCCAACTCAAACAAGACTCTCTTGCACGTTCCATCCGCGGTGAATTTATAATGGAACTGTCACAACTTTTATGATAGCGAGGCATTTCTGGGGTGGTAAAGATTACCTTTATTAGAAGGGCTAATTGTACGGTCAAAACATTAGTGCCACTGCTTTGTTCAAGGCTTCAAACCTTCGAGACAAGGCTCATTCCGCGTACCTTGATCGCAATAATAAACAAATGAATAATGGCAAATAGGTGAGGATATCGCGAGCTTTTTTCACTGATTTTTCATAACACTGAAAATTTTCCCATTGCAATTTAATATTAACCTAATCTTACTGTATTTGGGCCATTAGGTTGGGAATATTTCACACAGTGAAAAAATGTTCTCAGGGTTACGTCCGTCGTAAACGACTAACCACAACTTTAAGTACTTGACGACGGCAAGCTAAAACACTCAGCAAGAGATTGCTGACTTATTCCTAATACTTGACTGCACAAAAATATTCACCCGCGAGGAATCCAGCTATGTTGAAAATTTTACTCCAAATTTCCACGAACAAACAGATTAACTGCTGTGTTCGCTCACTTAATACAACAGTCCTGTAATAAAGTCATGTGTCAGACATTTGTTGCAAGAACTTAATATTCTGTTTGGTACTAAATGGCTGTCGAATGTGGAGAAAGGCGCTGCTTGCCACTCGTGTTCAACCTATTTGCATTCGTGTTATTGTCTCTTGCTACTACGCTTACCTGATGGTGTTCACAAAACGTGCGTATCCCATGAGTAATGAGCACCGGCAACGCATCAGTCTACGAGAAGTTGAACCTGCGAAATAGGTTGGACTATTTTGGAAACGGAAGTGATCCTGTCGGACTGCCACCAAAGGGAACAGACTCATTACACACGATTACAAAGTTGGCAGTATTTTAGGCGCTAGATTTTCCAACAACCATTCAGTGACAATGAACAAAAACAACTGAGGACTGCTATTTTACAGGGTATTTTTGCTCCCAAAAGTTTACCAAACTTTTTGGCCGCACGTCGATTCATCATGCTTGATTTTGCTTGCTGCAAATTGCCAGACGCCACTGACATCACGAAGTAAATTCTTTCAGCATGTTTAGGTAACAACTATGAATTGCTTACTTTCATCACGTCTAGAACAATTTCCTTCCTCTCTTGCTCATTTTAAAAAGCTCGCAATGTGTTAACACGTAGTATTGGTGCCTTGCATTTAGGGAGGAGTATGCTGTAGAGCGGCTTAATGCAAATGTCAGTTCAAATGAAACTGGGAATTGCCAACTTTAAATCAGTAACAGTCTGTCGGAATTGGCTGAGCGCGGGTAGTGACTGGTTGATCCTGATGCGAACAATGTCTAATTTTTGGCTTGCATTGGATTCCACATATAAAGTTACTAAAAACCCACCAATGTAGCACGCAGATCTTTGTGGTGGGGTCAAATGGTAACATTCGAAGGGCAAACACTGTTCTGCTCCTGTCAGCACCTGTGCCTCTCTAGCCAGAATGCCCTTAGGAACTCAGCTATCGTTTGTTTTTTGTTTGTTTGTTTTGTCAAAATAATGCGAAAATTAACATGAAAATATATGGGTCATATTAGTCTAGCTGATTCTCATTATTCTCTAGCCTTATTTCTGAAAACCTTTCATGTTATACGGAAGACGGAGCCTGGCAATCTGAAGGCGCACACCGTAGTGTTCAAAGTAATAAACAATGTCATTAGCCACACGTTGAATTATGGAAGGGATGTTTGATTTCTAGAAATATTTCTAGTTTAGGATACGTATTTTTAGAGGAAATTTCTCAACTCGGAAGAGTTATAGATGTATTGAACAGTTGACGTTGTGATTAGCAGCTTTAGGCTTTTTTCTTTAACGACCAAGTACAGGTGACTAATTTTGCGCATCCATTATTTTTTAAAGAAATTGGTCCCATTCGGTTGCCGACTTGTTCATGATCATCGGACCACCAGTTAATGGTGAAAATGCGTTATTGGTCATCAATACTGATGCAAGATTTGGAACTAACCTGGGGATGAGTTTGGGATTTTTCTGGAAGCTGATATTTAGGATTTGACTGAAGCCAACTTGGAAAGTTGCCTGCCACACGTTAAAAAACCTGACGCTCTAGTGTATCTACGTGCGTGCTTCCACACCCGATTTTTCGTCGATCGGATGCATGTGGCAGCTATTCCTAACAGCTCGAAATGACGATGCTATCGTTCTTAACAACTACACTTAGCCGGCTGCAGCAAAGATACGCCACCATCATCATCATCTCTCCGCGCCCCTTGAAACTGCACCTCATTTTCGGCACAGAGTTGACAAATTCTCTGAAGGTAGGGAAGACCGTCCTATGAAGATTCCAGTATATTAGCTTAGCTTGTCTACCGGGATCATGATGATATCGTGGCATGGAAGTATGCTTGTATTAGCGGCACAAGCACTGCGTCAACGAAGGTCGGCTCACTGTTACACTACTCTTGGAATGCGTGTGTTCAAGTAATACTTACTTTGATTGTTGCTGCACCTACTATCCCGCAAATCAACAGATCATCCGTCTTGTCGGAGTTTCGCGTAAAAGCTATGCGTGTGTGCACACCACTTGCTAAGAATTCGTCATGCAAACCTTAAGTCGCCTCTATGTTGTCTGCGAAACAGTATTTCTTCGACGTTAAAACTCCTTGTGAAAATTTCACCCAGTATGTTTCCAAATGGCGAATCCATTCCTCATCTAAATTTTGGTCGGATTAAATGTCCACCATGTAAATATTCTACGCTTTTCTACACCAGTAAATAACTGCTCAAATATTCGATATGGATGAATGCAACCTGAGTGAAGCGATAGCGTTTTTAAGTACGGCGGACATAAAAGGGAATACTTATTATAGTAAATCAGGTAAGTGGATGCCCTTCATTTGTGGGCTTAATTCAGCACTCTTTTATGTGCAATAAACATTCCCTAGCAAGCCACTTTGTCGCACCATCTTAGAGATCTGTTTGCTAATAAAAGAGTTGGCCAAAGTGAGTCTTTTGCATGGGGGAAGAGAGAGAGCAGTCGTGTCCGCTTTGGATTAAAGCCGGAAGTGGTGGCTTCTTAAACCTGTCTCTGCATTTGCGGGGTTGTCTTCCTTGCCAATGTCTATCACAGAGTGTGTTTGGTCGTACAAAATTGTTTTGTTAATACTGCGGCAACAAATTTTTTGTATGGTTACAGGATGGCGATATTCTTATTGATTCATGTCTGACGATGATCACCCGAAAGAGTGCGGTCTAATAATTTTTGTTTGGTTATTTTTGAGGTACAGCACCGAAAGTTTAGCGGTGAAGTCCCGAGTTAAACCAAGACCATGCCTCGTCAAAATGCGGTGGGGGCGTGAATACACTGAACTGTCTCCTCTTAGTCGGTTATCGGAATGATTCACTTAAGATGTTCAAAAAAAACAAGGCTGATATAAAAAATGCCCCACTTCTACTTCCATTCCCGACAGTGCCTTATCTGGTGTGAGCTAAAAATATTTTATTGTTTCTTACTCCTATTCACGGCAAGTATCTACTAGTGGTTTTATTTTCATCTTTCGTTTGACTTTACGCTGACCTGAAGACTATTACAAAACATTTTTCAACCTTTCGTGCGTATTGCTAAGTGGCCGTACCAAGATGAAAAGGCTGTCGCAAAACTAGAAGGGATCGAGTAATCTTGCCAGAATGCATTCCTCTCCTCAAACTTGTTTTAAGCATGTTACCTTCACAGAGGTTTCACGATGTTTCATCGAAATCTCATCAGTGAAACCGAATCACACACCACTGTAATGATTAGAATAACGTGCCTTCAGAGGTTTGCAAGCCGTCATAAATGACAAAGCTGGATTGGTAGAATAGGATCCCATTGTATCATGTAATATTTCAGGGCCGATTATGTGTAGAATCCATACAGAGGCAGTTTGAGGAGACCCCTGAATTGTTACACTTTAAAGGGAAGTGATATTCTGATGGCGTGGCTTTCTACTGACCCTGGTATTGGAAATGTATTTCATTGCGACACAGAACTACAGTTATCCGTCCATACCTGCGGTTCCACACACAAGCAGCGAGCATACATCTGCAACTGGTTTATCGAATTCAAGTCAAGAAATGAACTGCAGGTCTGGGCCTTTATCATCAGTTTTGGATTCAGTTCTCCTTATTGTGATATTCGATCTGTATTTCCAATATACCTGGATGTAGAACAAGCACCTACACTCTGAAACCGATATCCGCTAAGTTGTTCGCGAATTTAATAGCCATTAAACTCCTTGAGCAAAAAAGGACTTTTCACTTACATTTGTGTCTGGACAAACATCTGCGCTCACACAATGACAGGAGTGATGACCATGTGATTAACCTTTTTTGATTAAAATGATTACTTAAAAGTCGGTGATTGTGATACCATTCAAAAACTCATTTTCCGACAACTTCCTGAAACGAGTAACTTAATGCAGCTTCGACAAATGGAAAGACTGCAACGAGTCGTACTTCCTTGGTTGACCATTAATCCCAGCATTCCGTCGGTTTGTGGAAGAAAACAGACACTCGATCTTGGAAAATCTATTATGTGAACGCATCAGTGCATAAAAAACTTGGTCTGCCAGCTCTTGTTTCTTCCATCTAAGGAATTGGACTTTGGGAGAACGCTTGCACAAACAAAATAGGGAGTATGGATTGGAGTCACCGTCATATGTTCGGTTTTTCAGTTAGTGTGACACTAACTCATGGCGCGTTCACTAGAAATGTCATTTCCGAAATCTGGTATTGCCTTCAAATGTGAGAAGTGCACTGGTAATACGCATGGGTGATATAATGAATGTACTGTCGTCTAACAGGATTGCGAACTGTCGAGAAACTATATGTAATTCCTGTCCCGCAAGGAAAGGCTACTCATTGTTTCCAGCCATTTTTAGCTATAACTGAGAAAATTCATCTCTAATTGATTGAATTGCCTTACACAAGCATTAAGAATCATGTCCTTCTTAATGAATTCATAAGAGGCACAGGAGAACACGTGAGCGGCCATAAGTCTAGTTCGCTGTAGCATCTAGAAACAAAAGAGAGTTTCGTAATTTAATTAATCTTGGACTGTCGGGAAACATGTATCTTTAAGTTCTAGCGTAAGCCACCGGATAAGGTGATTGCGTTTTACACAGTTATTAGGGGCCTGTCAGTACCGCAGGTTGTTTTAAGCTTCTACACTATGTTCAAGGGAGCTCTTCATCGTACCGGTCATACTGTCACAGCGCCTAGTGTTCTAACATATTTTGATCAGGATTCTAGCCTACCTGTTACCTTTGAGTGGTATGTTAAGCTGATTTTTTTCCAAATCACTCCATGGCTGTGGAGAAAATATATGTAATAAAATATGATACAAAATATAACACCACAATGGTAAATGCAAATATTTATTATGTATAATAATATTATAATTATATACAACCTTAGTTTGTTCCAACAAAAGCAACTTGTTTTCTCTGATTATTAATTTTGGTCAACAGATTACAAACGTTTTTTAAACTTGGTAGAAATCATTTGCGCAGTGAGACAAACTCACAGGAGTCTTCTGGTTTCACTTGAGAAGCCAGTTAGAATACATATTTTCCAAGGGTATTTTTTGCTTGCAAAACACCAATAAATTAGTGAAGGTAAATTTGTTTTGGAATCTAACTTCATTAGTGAGCTACCAACATTATACATTACATACATTATTATATACATTATAAAAGACATGCAAATTTACCTCAAAATTGATTCCCATCGGTCGGTTTTGCCTAGGAAAAATCCACAACTTTTTAATGATCTTTTCGAATTGTTGCAGCCGCTTGGTTCACTGCACGACTTTTCAGAACCATTTACTAAGAATAAAAACTTCACAGTGCTAAAACCTCGCTTTTGACACTTAGCTCAAATGTCATATAGCTGCAAACAGTAGCATCTTAGATCAGCGAGGATTGGTTGATATCCTGAATCGATTGGTTTAGGTGTTTCGATTGATTGGGTCCCTTTTAAGCACATCAGCGTTATTGGCTAAAAATGTCCCCTGTGCCCCTCTAAAATACTCCCTGGATATCCTGCTCGTCTCGAGACAGTCGTACTCTCATGGTGGAAATGTTATCAGCGGAGTAATTGATCGAGCACTGGGACCCGGCTGGCAGCCACTGGATCCCCTCCAGCGGGAGTTTTTTTAACAGTGATTCCAAGTCACCGCAGCGTGAGCAAGTATCAGCAGTGGAAAACGGGTATACGCCACTACAGTACGAAAAAATTCCATCAGTGGTTCTGAAATATGAGGACTTTTCTCCTCCTCCAAGGCCAAGCAACAACTCTGCGATCTCTATATGACCGCAAATTCAAAATTGCCTATCTGCCAATTTTGACTGCCCACCTCAGGTTCGGCACGCGGTGGGCTCCTGGGTGCCAGCTCACTTACTAGTCACAGATGACTAATTGATATTTTTGGTTTCCCACACTGTTGCCGAATCCCCTATCTTTCAAGCACCTGAAGCTCGAAAGATCATAATGGCTCGTTTTAAATATTGCCCGTTCAGCCCATCCTTATCCCGGTCAAAGACTGATCACGCCAATCACTCGAATATTTATCCTATAACAAACAGTAGATTCTTGTCAACCAGGTACCGAGGTATAGAGGCCGTCAACTGAAACGCTCACACTGGCGCAACTGGCGATGCTGCACGCCACATACTGAAACACCTAGGCTCTTGTCAGCTGTGTAGAGATGCCTTAGGTTTATTCAGTTTCGCCGGTCTAAGTCTGGTTTCTGTCTCCAATGCATACCGAAGCAAGACAGTGATGTTGTCCTCAGTCTTCTTCAAGCGAGCCAGAGACTTGATAATGCAGCCAGCTTCGGGATTATCACAGAATCCAAAGGAGCCCTAACATGTGGATATATAAACTAGGATATATTGAAGACCTCGTACTTTGCAGCACCTGTGACAGCACTGAACCTAAATTCGACCTTATCCATTACTGTGAGAGTAAGACCTGACTAAAGATTAACATAGCAAAACGTATCCTTTTCTAGATTATGCAAAGTTTGCTGAAGAGCTCTGCAACTTATGTGGTTGAGGCTCTTACATGTCTCTGATCCCCCGTTAAATCTAAAGTCCAGGCGGGGTAAGAGGCGGGGTAAACAATGTTGTAATAACTTTGATTCAAATGAATAATGCCTTCCACGACAGAAGAGAAGCGGCATGTTTACCAAGGTTTATGCCTATATAAGTGCTATTTGCTCTGTCTTTATTTACGGAACTGTTATTCGACCCTTACAGGTTGACGATTTTTCATAGCTTGGGATGTTTAAAGATCATACCTGAAACATACCTGCGGTCTAACCGCAACGTTGGTCAACGCCGATTCGGATAAAGCGGACTGTAATGGTTTATACAAGTCCTTTACAAACCAGGAAATAAACTAACCAGGTAGATAATATGTCCGTTATTTTCAGGGGCTGGAATTTTCACATCGGATACTAGTTAGAAAAGTGACTTCCTACAACAAATCTGATGTCGGTTGTTTCATAGTGCAAACGAACTAAGATATCCGTCGCTGGAAGTAGGCTTGATGGAAAATATAGACCAAGCATGGCTTAGATCATAGCACGTGAAGGGCTGTAATCCGCGATAAAAACGGGACCGACCAATACAACAGTATGAGCTAGCCGCCTGCATAGAGCAGGTGGATTCGTCTATGAATGAAAAAAGTCTATCAATATGCCCTCAGTATTTGCCATGTTTGTGTAATTTACCATGAAAATTTTATATTATTTTGATATGGCACAGAGCATCACCATGACACTTCGGAACTCAGTTCTGTTTTTCGCGAATTGGAAGCCGTTTGATCCGAAAAGTTCAAATTACAGATTATAGAAAATTTTAAGCTGTCGAGTATTTACCGATAGAATTTAATTTCACCATTGCTGTCCTGCTAAAAGAATTATGAACACATACTGCCAAAAAAGAATGTCCAGTTTTAACTCATTAGTCGTTTGCTGAACTTTTTAGCCACATGGAAAATAATCCTTTTCAACTATGAGGATAATGGACCAGACGCAATCCCTCTCGTACTCTATTAAATAATAATCCCTTCAGTCATGGTAATGACTATGGTTTAAACGATTCCGGCATAGAAATTTATAGTTTATGGTCAGCTAATTGATTGAAACATCTATGTCAACCATTAATATCTGCGTTTAACCGGAATTTTCGGGGGCTATTTGACCTTCACTTTGAACATTCCACGCACGTCGAACGATTGTGTGAGTCCAATTTCGTCAGAGGTGGTCACCTTAACTGCCTTCTGTCTGGAGTTGGCTTTAAAGGTAAAGCCAGTGCTCTACCACTGTTAACCGCTGTTGTAAATTGCTTGTTCCTTACTACTGACAGCTTTTACTTTTTGCAACAATGTTTGTGTTTACCAAGCAGCCCCTAGAGGTGTCCATAATCTCTTCAGCATTATGATTCATATCAAGTCGATTGGGATCTCGCCATTAGGCCCTATATGTTGTAACTCACAACGTAATGACGATCGATTAGTTGGAGAGGTTCAATTTTGAAATTTCCACAGTCAAACCCCACTAAGAGAAACCTATGAAAACAATTTGGAAAATATTACGTCGGATATGGCAAAATGTGGATAAAAAAACAGCACTAAGTTGATGCGAGTCATTATCGTCTTATCCGGCGTGAATATAACGGAACTCTGAAGGACCTCAGAACGAATGAAAACACTGCAATAATGCGATTATACAAAGACCTCGGTTTAGTCACATAGGACAGGGTTCACTACATTAGTAAGATTCGGTTGATACTAACAGATGGACATTAGTTTCGCAAGGATTTGTCAGAAGGACGAAGTGATATACGGAAAACAAATTTTCTAGGAGAATTAAGCCAACAAAGTTCGTCGTGGCATAGACGTTCACGAGAATAAAACCAAGTGGATTCAACATTCTGAGGATGTATGAAGTTGGTAAGGCACATAATCGAATCTGCCCCACAAATCCAAAGCCAGACAAGCCGTGTCATTTAATTGTGAAATGGCTGAAACATTAGAACCAAATCTTAGGCTGAGTCAGACACTCCACCGATTCTGTAAACTTGATTCGGTACCTAAATACACCACACCATTAGGTGCACTCATTGGACGTTTACCTGCCGCTTATAATACTCCTCCGCTTGAAACAGTTATGTATGTATGCTATTGCTTTCAATTCTAATGCGTCGCGCCCCTGAATGAATCCCTTTTACGTTTTGCGCTTTCAGATTTTGTTTTAAATTTACCGCACAACAATAATGCCAGATTGGTGTGGCAGTAATGGCGTGATCGCTGTGTCTTTGTGGGTAAACTGGACAAACTGGACGGCTCTCGATTTCAACAATCAGTTTTGGCTTCAACCGATGTCATGGCGGTAATCTGTTTCTGATGACGGAGCAAGACACTTCCACAACAATTTAATAGATCTCATTCATTGGTGGGTAATCAGGTGACCGTTGGTCTGTTTTCCGAGGTTGTTGATAAGCTTGTAAACATTTCGTTCCCAGTCGAGGAGATATCGTCAGTACGCAGTTGGATGACCAGTTTTGCCTACTTCCTCATTGTACATCTGGCCTGTTGGTGGGATGGTTCATTATAAAATCACTTTACCGGAAACCAACATGAAAAGGTCAGTTAAAAATTTCCGTAGTTTTGTGCCCATAAGTGGAAGCCTAACTTAGTTGGGTTTTCATCCACGACAGTAGGGATGATGCTCCTCAACAACATCCGAGGATCTGAACTGATGTATACTATAAACACACCAAAAAATAAACGGGTATCCCATGAGGTTCGTATAGAAAGACAAGATCGGCATACTATGATGACCTATGATAACAAGCTTTGAGAAGAAGAAACACCTCTTCATACTAATCCTTTCCAAAGGGGTTTTTAGGTGAACACGTGCACTGTGTTCTAAAAAGCTCGCTAAAAAGAATATTTCTAACCGCTGCTGTACGCGGCCAGTGTCATTAAGAAAGCATTGTTACCATCCGCTTGAAAGCGAGGATTCCACGTTGTGACGGTGTATTCCTTAATCTGCTGTTGTGCTCTGTAGCATGTTGGTCGAAATACCAGGTGCTTGGCAGAACAAGTTTGACAGCATCATTCAGTGCGGCTTCGAAAAGACCCAAACTGAGTGTTCCGAACACCATTACGGCTCAGCGGGTAGAAAATAAATACCATGTAGATGTGAATTTCACCTTCAAAATCACCTGAAAGTTCCGTCAAACTAGTGAGAGGTAGCATATTTCAGCTACGGTAGTGTTAATGGCCATCATGGTGAGTACGCCTGTCCTGTGAAACCAGCAGAGATATCGATAACTATAATTGACATGGCTGTGGACGGAGGGAGCAGATTTTTTCAGGGAGCGACAAAATAATCACGTCATGAGACGCCCATTGGCTAAATCAGATTACTGTTGCTTAAAACTAATTGCTGTGTAGAACAAGTTAGCTAGCCCGCATTAACTTGGAGAGCATCTTTCCTCAACACCGCAATGGCGGCACTTTATCTACCAAACCCACCTTTCTGAACTTTGCGCACTTCTACGTCCTTATGTTGAGCGTAAGCAGTAAGACAGATGTTGTAAACCGGTCTCGCTAGATATCACCTGATACCGCATGAGGGGCTGGCAGGTAACGTTGTGTTGCATTTTACTGTCGGAGGTCATTTTTCAAATGAACTCAGCAATCGAAATACCCACACCCCTGTGACTTCTCCCAAACTATCGATTTAGCCTGCAGCGATGACATCGTGTTTCATTTTTAACTAGTGCTAGTGGATCCACCTAAAAATTTTGGTTATACTAAATAATTGCACCTTTTTGATTGATTTTATCTTCGTGTTCAGTGAACTACACGTGCCGTTCTATTAATTAGAGAAGCGAGGTTAAGTAGAAAATTCTTCTCGAGAAACAGAAATTAATCAATTTTTACCTGACATTCTTACCAGGACGAGCGCATCAATCATCATTAGTCTTCGGAAATGTCTCTCTACAGCTAACCTAGAAAGCGACATAGTTTTCTCAGTTATGTTTCCTCTTTTACCCCTAAAGAATTTAGGTTCTTTAATATCCACAATATGAGCTGTAAGATGGCGCTGCATAACACGCTGTACTGTGGCTCACACGAATATTTCAACCTTATACTTATTGACTATCGTCAGAGAGCCTCAAAATCCCTGAAGATTGAAATTACTTGGGATCTTTGGCCTGAATCCAGGTGGCTCATTTTTCATCGATCCGACGTGTGGTTTATTAAAAATGGCAACATACTCCATGTGACAGCAATTATAAACTACAGTCCAAATGCCTTTTATTTCTGGAATATTCTATTACTAGATACCACTCATTATTTACGACAGCCGTAGCCAATGTTTCTCAGTCATACACTCAACCTGGAGAAACAAACAGGTATGAAATATATGCAGCTGTTCTACATAGTTTGGCTCTCAGACACAGGCGATCGAATAAAACTTATGCTAAATTAGAGGATGAAAAGGACTCCGTTAAAACTCACAAGCAATCAGTAGGAATTTGAACGTTCCACTGCATGAGTTTTGTCTATGGAGAGCCAGTTCAACTAATAGTCCATAAAACCTGCTGTCCTAACATACTACCTCTGACTGTCTCAAAAACATGTAACGCACCCGTATGTCACTTCTGTCTACGTTGAAAACTTTTGTATGGATTCCCACGGGTAGTTTTCCGCTTCTGAAACATAGCAATTAGGCCTAGTCCTCGTATACTACAGTAAAATACTCACTTGGGATCCACTTGAGTCTGAGTCTCCTGTCGCACGTGGATGTTCACCTCCCCGTCCGATCTGTTCTTCGGATTAAAAACAAGGTCAGTGGAAATTTGGCGCGTTTTGAAAAGGACAAAATCATTGGTGGATTGTCCAAGAGTTTTCATCAGACCTAGGAGTAGTGGCATAAAGTGGGAGGTTATTTGATATCTTGAGTAAAGTATGGTGGGGCGGTATTTGTGTAGCAGTCATTAGAAAATGCAAAAGCATGAGAAAAATCAGGCATTCAGCACTGAACCAATCATAAGGGTCCGTATTTGTGAGTCAGCGAGAAAACCGATGAAACGTGGGAAAGAACGGAACGTATCAAATTGTGTCTAAGGTGTGAAACAGTTTAAAAAGCAACACTATTTGCTTAACAAATAAATAATAAAGAAAAACGGAAAAGAAGCAATGGAGTATAAATAAAAACATCATAAACGAGAGCTTAGCCAGCTTCTAGGTAAGCCTTTCTTGAAAAGCAAAATGGTATGCGGAAGAGTGTATTAGTGGAATAAGGTTACCTTTGATGCTCGCTGGAGACCCACTGCACAACAGCCATCCAATTTTCGCAATCCCCATAACCGTCTGCACGCTGATGAGCGGCTTTTCCTCTAGCATGGCCACAGCTAATTCATTTATATTATAATGGCGATAGACAATTGATGAAGTTGTCCGGGAAGTATGTATGTTTTGACAGTCTTGTCTGAACATGAGCTGTTTACTGCTGTCCTACTTTGGACGAAATCGGCTCCTGCTCTTGTGTATATCGAAATGACTTTTAAGAAACTAGCGAAGATAATCCTGGATATGATTGGTAACTCCTGGTCTCAAAGGGCCCGTGATTTCTTGGCTTTTGCCCTGTTTCGCTGCCTCCAGATCCGGAGGATTTTAAAATGGCTACATTTTATTGCTCGACAATGTTTAAGGCTTTGAAAATATGGACGATTCGGCTCACTCAGTCTGCTTTCTGTTGATCATATCGACCGTAACATCCCAGGCATCCTTCACTAACTATGCTGATCAAAACCAATTCATAACTCTCACTAACTCTGGCGTTTCTACAAGAAGCTACGCTATCTCAATGCATGTCCACTTTGTGTGCTGAATATTTTCCGTTGACCAGTCTCTAACCGGCTTCAAAGTTGACAAAATGCGGATGCCGGGTATCTATATCCCGGCTCTCAGTCTTTCACACTATAAAACTCCTTCACCCGCCTGTTAAAGTGATGTAGAGTTGGATATACAAAAGCATTTGGATCTTTCTCTCGCGCTCTTTTCTGCTGCTTGTTAACAGTCCCTACACAAGGGCGTTCAGAGCGTACTGTTAACGATCGGCCCATTGTTCAGTCGTACGCCTCCAGCTACCTAAAGCCTATTTCCATCCTATCACCTGTCATCAATAAAGCATTTTAAAGCAATCTTCAATCAAGTGAGATTGTCTCTGTACATGCTATGCACTCTAAAGTGGACATCAAGAATAAATCTGTTCTGCATTATCTCTTACGTAAGTTAGTTATTGGATAACTTCTTCCAAATTACCCCCCCCCCCACCGCCACAGTTTCTTCTTTTTTTGGATTTCACAAAAACTTTCCACTGATTACTGGAAACTTTGAAGCCTTACCTCTATCCAGCAACACAGTCAGCGCCGTTTCTTTAACTTACAATTTTGTGGCTTGCAACGTCATTTTTAAAGCGAGTTTATTGATGGCGCTCTTTCGTAGCAGAATAGGTTATCAAGATGGGCTTCAAAGCCGACCGTGTGTTCCCAGTTCGCCCCACTTTTTGTGGCCTAATTGATCTCCATTCGGCTTGCATGCTTTTAGGTTGCCCTTGCCTGTTTTTGACCTCAAACCATCTTCATCGGTAATTAAATAAGCCTTTCCAACACTGCATTATAGCTCGCATCCTGAACACTGAAACCTCACTGCCTAATTCTTCATAAAACTTTAGTTGACTTAAACCGTTTGAGGTGTGCCCGTTTTTAGGTAGGGGATTTCCTAGTCCACTGAAACCATGCTGTTTGCCTTGTTGTCCGATGGTCCTAGTATGGTGCTTCCTAAACTTCTAGTTCTGTTTATGATAATCCTTTTTCAGTTCAAGTGTGATCGATTCATTCAACCACCAACATCGCTCAAAGGCCTTAACTGTAATCAATGAGAATCGCTCATTAAATGACAATGTGATAAGTTGCACGCACAGTTCTTACTACTGTAAACTCATTGCGAAATCCACCGCAGTGCACAACATATTCGGGACAGCTGTAGCTGAATTATTTTCCGTCAAAGCATCAAGAGAGTGACTGGAAACTTGCAGATTATGCCCCGTGTTAAGAAACGGTAGATCAGCCAGATCAGTAATATGAAATAACGTGGAATGGTGAACCAATATATCAGCCTTACTAGCAAATAAAGCCACGACATTCTCCAGACTGACGCATCGAGACTTTCAGAACGTGCAGTCAAGAAAGCAACTAGGTAACTTTTTCATTTGACTTCTTACTGCAAGTACTGTGGCATCCGTTAGATTTAATTGAGTCTCTAGTTAAACTAGAGATTAGATTACAAATAGAGATACTTAGCGCATATATTTCAATTTGGATTCAATTTGAACGCAAGGTTGACGGAAACTTGGGGACTGGACGTATTTGATGGACCCCAAGAAGAGCGAAACCGGTCGTGTGCTGTCGAAGAGTTTGTAGCAACCTTGTGAGTAGTTTCCTTCATAAAAATACCCTGCAATATCTCGAATATCGTGCCAATTAAAACATTAGGCAACCTGGTGCACCATATTCTAGTGACGAAAATCAACCTAAGCAAAAAATTCAGCTGGATTAAGTTGAGTCTCCAGTTGAAATCAACTTAGTGTCCAAATGAGAGTATCTGATGAGCCCCCTCCGGATATCATTTTTCCAAATTAAATTTTTAGCGAGCTTGATTTCTTGCCATATATCGTACAGTCTATCGTAGCAGAACAGTAGCCAGTACCTGTATTTTGCAAAAAAACGGGGTAGCGACCGAAGGTTGTGGTGGCGAACTCACATCCATGCAGACTGACTTGTGACAAGCCAACGCGGGGCAGAAATATCCTAGCCGTAGGAATCTCTACGTTAAAATCAGCACAACCTGGTACTACTGCGGAATTTGCTGTGTAAGGCGTCCTGTTGAAATCCAAAGAACCGGTTTCTTCTGTGTAAACATTATAAAAAGTTCTCAGTTTGCTAAGGGAAATCCTCAATCTCTCTGGTTAGTTCATAACATACCACACAGCACTGAACTTGATCGACAAAACTAGGATAGCTGCTGTCTCATCGTCCAACCAGAAGGAACACAACTCCCAAGAATAATTATATTCGGCCAGTCAGACGTGATAATTAAGGTGTAACCGGCATGAATTGGTGAAATAGTGGCAACGAACTTTATTTGCACGTGTTAGATGTCCGCGTCCCAAATCCTAGCACAGCCAAGAGCACGTGGTAGAACGGAACAACGGATATCTGAGCACATTCTGACTGGTTAGTTAGAGGAAGGTAACATGTCAAAAGCAGCTCGATTTTATACCATTCGCATGATAAAAAGGATGGACATGGAGATGCTTTGACCCTTAGTTATGGAGTTCTTCCCGAAGGTTACTAGGATCTCGGAAAATGTCGGAGCCACTAACATACATATCCACAAGTTTCATCTAGGTGTTAAGAAGTGCTCCATGCTACTGAACGACATATAAATGATGGTATTTCATTCACTGACCACACATGTAGAACAAAGATAATTTTCTGTCCCCTAGAAGTTGAAACCGAAGAAAATATGCTTTTAGAATCATGTAGAATGTCCCCGACTCAAGGTCTCCCTGGCACAACAAAAGTGGTCCCACCTACAAGAAGTATCCCCAAAAACACAGTTACTGACTCATTGGGAACCACTGTGCGTCACCAAACTATAAGTGTTAGTCAATCAATTGGAAAATGTATAGAACCGATTGGGTAGTCATCGTTTCAGAGAGGTTTGGTAAAACATCGGTGGATTTATGTGTTAGTCCTCCGTCTAAGGACGACTGGATACTTCAGTGCTAGTACAGGCCACCACCTTAGAAAGCCTTTATGCCACCCTCCAAACGATGCCACTGACGCAACACAGGTTCGGGCATTAAAAGAGCTTGTTTAGCGGCTTCTGTGAGGTGGTGCATGATGCGGTGTGCACAGACAATATAAGCTGACGTATTGACGCACAGTCGTCCATAGCTTGTACCGTTTATTCTGCACCATACCAGTGGTGTATACGAACATGCTAAGAATACAAACGACAATGGCATCTCCATCGCTCGGTTAAAAACTGGCAAACAACTAGAATGCGTACGGGACTACTACTAACAAGAAAATGGTTTCTGTGGACAACCACATTCAAAGAGATTTCATTATGGCACAGTGATTGCACAAATCAAAAACAGTAAGTTGTTTAAAAGGTACTTTTGGTGCTAGAACTCAACTTTACAACATTTTCAAATATAGGAAACATATACTGGCACAAGGTTAAGTCTAAAAAGTGAACCACCGATGAGTGTTGCGGAACATACTGTGTTCGTTCTTTGACAGAAATTTGTCAAATCCGATCCACTTAGACGAGATTTGTTTGTAAAAAGGTGTCTGGTATTGGCATTCAGAATTAAAACTACGCATTGAAAGTTGTGCCTAATGTCGCGGGCTATTGTTTTGAGAGAGATAAAATGAACACAGTTTTAGCAATTTCGTGCACTTGACAAGCGGCATAATTCCTGAAATACAGTTCTCTTACAATGAGAATCCATTTCAGTTACAGTATATTATCCCCACTGTTTAATTGCTGCTGTTGTGAGGAAGGTTGTTGCAGCTACAGAGTTCTGACTGTTGTGTGGGATTGGTGTGTATCTTTTCCTAAGTTATATTTGCAGATACGAACGAGGTGTTAGTACAAGTTAAGTGTTGCATTATGCCTTGCCAGTGTAATCCACCACAAACCTCTCGGTAAGTAAGAGTCCAAAATGATTCAATATGCAATAGAATGGTTGTTTTGAAAACGAATTTGGCTTGGGCGACGCCAATCCTTCTTGATGGTTCCTAAGAAAATCTCCACCTAAACATCATCTGAAAGCTTTCCGTCCACTGTTGTCCCGTGGTGGACGCCTTCATCAATCGATGGTTTAGAATGGGTGCCAGATTCCGGGGACAACTTGATGATTGTTTGCATTTGTCGGCTGCATGGCATGGCAGAGGACGTGCCCCGGTCTCTTAACCTGTCGGACTGAGTCTTGCTCATCATTATCTGTGTAGTAACGAGGTGGACTAAGCACCCTATGTGATGAATGTTCATCCATATGGCATTCGGCGTCAATTTCAACCGACGGTTGCCAGTGGACTACGAACATCACATATTTCACCGCTGCGTCTTGCACACTGCTAGATATTCAAGACAATGTGTGCAAAGTTTTTTTCGGCACATGGTACATATCAGGGTAGAAATGTTCTCCAAATCAGAAAACGGCTTTGGTCAGTCCAACTCGTTAACTCGCTTGAACTAAGGTTAGAAAATAACTAAATAACATACCATATACATGTATCCAGCCTCAGGGTAAGAGATCATTCAAATTAAATTAGCTCTCATTTAAAGCATGAAGTTTGCACATCTGGAATAAATATCATCCAGTAACAGGCATTGCACTACTACAAGTTGGGATAAGGCTCGTGGAAAACGGGGCCACTGTTCGCGGATACTTGGCTTGAGCACCCGTATCATGCAATTACGGGAAATTTGCTATCTGACGCAGTCATAAAGTTCCACTCGTGTGAATTTTTTCTAAGATACCGGGCTGCAAACTACCGAAATTCAGCTGTTCGGATGTGAGCCAGAAGATGGAGAAGTATGGTGATTGTGTGGGTGAAGTAAGCCTGCACAAAACACTTCGAGTAATTAGCTCTAAACACGTGAGTGTAAACGAATCAACTAACTAGAGATATGTGAAGCTGTTTTTAATCTGATTTTACATACTCCTCATTATTTCAGCCTCGTTTTACTCGTTTAATTTCGACAATATGATCATCGAGTACGTCATAAACAGCTTGTCTTCCTAACAAATTTGGTTGGAATCGGGGACGTATATAATATAGTATGTTTTCTCGACAGTGGAAGCAGTTTTGTGAGGACTGATTACCTTAGCAAACTGCTCACGACTGACAGTATTACCTTACTACCGAAGTCTGAGAAAACAGTGTGCCACCACGCTAAAGGTGAAAGAATAATTAGTTCTTGTCAGAAACGACGGCCAAAAAACTGGCTGCTCGGAACGCCTGTGGATAAACTGTCTGTTGCATTGAGTTTGAAAACCAGCATTCTCAATTGATAATCTTCCAGGATAAATCATTACTTTACAGATGTGGTCCCTAATTCGAAGGTGAATTTGCTGCAAAACTTTGACTGTCGCTGGATATATCAACCGATAACACTCTTGGTTTTCTACCTTTCAAGCTTGTGGGTTGGAGTTCATACAACGATTTACTAGAAAGACCCATCAAACAGCATTTGGATTTTTTATCCGTCTTCTTTACAATTCAGAATCCTCGTTAAAGGATTTCCTATCTACTTCCAGGTTACCTTTTGCTGCTATCTCTCGTACATTCCAACGGGTAAAATCATTGTTCTAGATTGTATAGAGTATTTTTCTTGTAAAGTGGAGTTTTTTGGATAAACACACGAACAAATCGTATAACTAAACATAACTGTTTAAGACAAGGAGGATTTAACCAGCGTACTTTACTTTCCGTCTCCAAAGTGTGAAGTATTTACGTGATTTCAGTCTGGAGCCTTACATTTTCTAGAGGAAGCCCGTATGTGATCTGCCTGAGCGATCTGCGGAACCAAAGAAAGTCACAAATAGACCAGCTCCTGACTGTGATGACCACATTCTTTAGCCCCTGATATCGGTGCCAGCGACGCGACGTCTGTTTCTTTGTGAAAACTTGGTTGTATTGTGCATAGGTTAGTTCTGCCCTATAGAATGAAGGCGGAAGATGGACAGTCTATGTGGAATACATATGACGACTTTTTGTGGAGCAGTGCACCAGTTTGCTGGCAGCAACACGTCTGACTTTTCACACTCAATTTACCTGGCTTAGCTGCATCTTGCAAATGTATCCTCAACAATGACCGTTTATTTTACTCTCCCTTGATTGAAGTAAACCTCCTGAGTACCGAAGGATATTTGGACTCTGTTCGATTGCTTGATCTGGAATTCTTATATGGGAGATAAGAGGCTGGTGAAAACGGGACAGAAAATAACCCTGTTGGTTGGTTGCTGCTTTCTCTTACAATATTAAAATTTCCTCCTAAAACTCATAACCTTGTATCTCATTCCTAGTGCAAACTGATTCAAACCACTGCCTAATGAACTCGAACCAAATCCCGCAAATACAACTAATCAGAGGGGAGGAACCTCGAAAACAAAGTCCTATTTATGAATAGAAAAATAAGGCTGCCGAACGATGTTTTTCTGTAAGTGAATGCTCCTCATTGAGCATGTGGAAATCTAATTTTGTATTTTGTTTATGTTTTTATGACGACCTACTTCAGCCGCCATCGACGTTGTTTACACTGTTCAATTACCTCGGTGAAAAACAAGTGAAGTAGTCAAACGCCGAAGCGAAAACATGGCTCCACCACAGAAACTTTGATTGAGTGTTTTTATTCCCCAAGGAAGAACATTCTGATTCCCACTTTTATGATAATTATTCGCTAGTCTAATGGGATCACACTGCAAAACCTTGAGTGCATCAGTCGATGAAGCTAGTTGATCGAATCTTTGGGTTTTACTTTATCACGGTGTATATAAAGGAAGCCAATCTTACGGTATTCGGTCACAGTATCCTGATACGTCGCGAAAATCTCCATTGTAGTTTCCAGGTACTAACAAATACAAATGTGTTGTTAGGTTTTCACCCGTTTACTTTTGTCCCAGTCCAAGACGAAAGCTGCAGGCTTTGATCTTTAGGACCTTGTTTGACTACAGCGGAAGCTGTCGCAATAGGTTTGCGAAACCCGGTACTGTGATGTCAAAAACGATTCGTACTAGGACTGAGTCTGCCTTGGTCATGTGACACGAATCGATCGGCCCATTTGCTCAACGGCTCTCCACACCGTCTCACAACAGCATCCAATCGGATGTGACGTTGGAGGCACTGAAAATTAAACTTCCGTGTACCCGCGTTTCTAATTCAAGCAAGCTACCTGTTCATCCAACTACCGAAAGACTTGGTTGAAAATGTACTTAGTCTTTCCGATAAACATCAGTATTTGCATCGATTCTTAAGAAAAAGCACTTTTCTAATGTTCTGACTGAAAATATCGGAGTGTTTTGAAAAAAACTGGCTATTAAACTGCCCCGTAGCCTAGTAATTGTTGGTGGTGTACAAGTAATCTCAGAAATATCAAACATCATATTCATTACAGCCTTTATTCCCATGATGAATGTGTCACGAAGTGCGCACAAAACCAATATATTATTGGCAAAATCTTGAAAGTTTATACCACAGGAGTAGAGATAGGTCTTGGAGGTAATTGCTATTCTGGAAAACAAATTCTTTTCTTCCAGGTTTTTTTCAATGCTGATGCTACGAGCGTGATAACTATAAACGTTTCCAGACAGGTAGCCTCAAAAAACTCTTTTTCGACATACGTACTAAAACTCTACAATAGCATATAAGAATGAGTTTCCTAATCAGACTATCATATCTTCTCCTAGTGGATGTGAACACTCCAAAAATCTAGATACCTTTTAACAGCATCATGAAAGCATTGTTCAGGACCAATTTGGATCAACTTTTGTCCTCATTCCAAAATCAGTTTATCCGTTTCCTCGCAAACTTTGCAAGACTACCAAACTGGCTTGGCTTGGCGTGGTGGCTCTAAAATATCATGAGATTTTTCAGAATTGAAACTCAAAGTAAGATATGAAAGAACAGTAACTGTTACGGGCATGAAGAAAAAACTGCTGGTAATTAATCTAGCAGGTAATCCGGGGCATGGACTAGCACATATCTGCCTAATAATGAGAAGCGAATAGACCAGGAGACACAAATTGGCGAGGAATCAAAAGATGGTCAAGTTCAGAAGATCAGAATAGCAAAATAAAACCGAGTAGCCAACAGCCACCCGCAAAGGTTGAATAAGGCATATGCATGACGACACAGAGAACTGAAACAAGAAGCCTTCGATTAAACCATGACCAAGCACAGTTGACCATATGCACATAAAACTTTCTTCCTCCTCCTTTAGAACTCTGGCCCATTATTGACCGGTGCCCAACCAATCATTGATCTTGGAT
This sequence comes from Opisthorchis felineus, assembly GCA_004794785.1. Taxonomy (NCBI): domain Eukaryota; kingdom Metazoa; phylum Platyhelminthes; class Trematoda; order Opisthorchiida; family Opisthorchiidae; genus Opisthorchis; species Opisthorchis felineus. Next base: position 407,294 of record SJOL01006417.1, on the reverse strand, counting down.
TGCATCGCGGCAATCAAATCCAGACGCCCTGTAAATGGTTATTGTAAAAGCAAGTAAGAAAGCACAAATATAAGTCTGTCCAGCTGAATGTTTTTTTGTCTCTTTGCACTATTACCGCCGTTGTTAAAAACAATGATTTTATTGCCTACCTGACTGAATGTTTGATACAATCAGAAGACATCGCAATTACTATCCTAGTGATCTTAAAACAAAGTCACTTAATTTACCCCAGTTTTACCTACATATTCAACTGACTGTGGAGGGTTCAACCCCGTTTCTCAAAAGTGCCCTCTTTCGATCTTTTGCCCCAAAGCTGCGGTAAACGATGCCCCTCAGTTTATTGCGAGCTGACAAATGGTCGGATATTCATCAGTTTCCACGGATTTTTCGACGTCTTGTGCACTGCATGAAAAGAGTAACTTTGAAATTCCGCGGACACATGAGCTAGAAAGTAATAATACGGATCATTTCAGTAGCTGGCTCCATATTCTGAACGGGTTCCACAAAATTCACGTAGTTTTTTAAATAACTGTCCAGCCTTTTCAGTTACCGAGAAGTAACTTTAAACAGCCAAAGATCCAAGAAGCGAGCATTTCGTCTGAAAAACAGAAGTTTGGGACATATAGTGGATGTAAATGCAGTATCTGTTATGTTTACTAGTAGTCTTTATACTGGGAAATTTCAACTGATGTAAAGCAACTAAGAACGCCGGTAAGAGGAAAGGGACAGTAAAGTCTAGGCTAATCGTTTTTACCTCCATTCTTCTCAGACCGTTTAAAAGAGTATTTCCGAATGGATGAAAACACTCTTCTGAAAAATGACCCAAGTGAAAATGCATACCCTTAATCTGGATTCTCAGTGTGCAGTAGTGTATATGTAGTTCGCACCGTCATAAAAGTCAACGCCGTGCGCCTATTGTTCATCGACCATAATGATGCTTTCGGTGGTTTTGACACAGGACGCTTACTGCAGCTTTTTTGCCGATGCAAGCTGTGAAATGGGTCCGTCCAAGATAAGTGGAATTTATTTCACGAACCGCTCACTGTTCATGCGAGTGGGTAATCACTTCTTTGTTCCGTTACTGAGTATCACCTGTGTCTCCTAGAGTGACAATTTTTTGCCTTTTTCAAGAATGTTCTGGTGCCTGACTTTCTCATCAACTGAAAATATCCCGGTGGCGTAATGAGTGACCGTAACGCTCGCACGACTGAAGCACTTCCGCAGTAACAAATCATACAGAATAAATTTTGCTCGCTGGTCAGGCAGATGTCTTCTCATTCTCAGTTACCCGAAATTCAAAAACGTCATTTTTCCATTTGCCTACGAACAATTTCTTGCCATGAAGGTTTCGGACGTTCCACCGTTCGGCCAGCCTTCCGTGACTTATTGCTTAGGTGATTCAAAGACATTCTGTCAGGAACTGAGACATTTTTAATGTGCAAAACTGATTAAGTGGCGTACCACCCGAAAGAACTATGCGATTGAATGATCCGGGAGTGATAAAAAGATTTTTGCACAAAGACACCAAAAAATTTGTGGGAGGTATGATTTATGCGCTATTGTTAACTACATGAAAATGTGTTTTCCACCATGACGGATACAAGCATGTTTCAATGGTACCTAGTATTTTATTAGTTCTTCAAAAAATACTGCTGTTCCACAAAAAGGACAAAAGCTTCACCACACTTTCCACAATTAAGCCACACGCTGGGAGAAAAACATCAGTTCTCCTCGGATTCTTTATTCACTGATTACTCTTTATGAAAGGTCCCTCAACGACAACATGCCTGTGGAAATATTCGCACCTGAAGAAGATATCTGCCGGGTGATCAAAATCGTCCTCCCGTGCGGAAAATTCCCTTTAGATGGCATTAGATCGTACCAAAGCATAATGAACATAAAGTGCATTTTGGAACAAATCCTTACTGCAGAAATGCACCCAAATTTGTACCTTCCGTCCCCAAATGCATGGAGATTTTCTGTATTTCAGATTCAGAACATGGATAATTCCAAATTTGGTAGGCTGTAACTTAGCTAAAGTGCTTGATTGCGGGAAATATAAGTTGAGATTTGTAAAATTCGAACCTTTTTAACCGCCCTCAAAATTTTCGATGGTAATCCAGACTCTCTAAGTTCGAGGGAATTTGAAGCCCAATTAGGCCAAGTTCAGATTTTAGAAGCCTGCACAGCCCTTAATTGTTGATACATAGACTTATCGCCCGTTTTGCCGTCTATCAGTAATATGGCTAATCCATTCTTCAAGAGCTTCCCTTGAAGGCGAGGATAATACTTTTTGGTTAGAATTCTACCTAAGAGATTTGAAACAAAAGGACTAAACTTAACAGATTCCTAAAAATCTCCTTCCCTACCGTTAGTTGTGTCCAGCAAATGTTCCACTATCTGTAAAAGAGTCTTTCAAAGGTTTAGGTCGAACACTTTGTCGTTTCTGAAAACTGTCAGACCATCTAAGTGGTTATCTCCCAAACGCTTTCAAATACGTAGCTCATCAACGCAGGGGTGGAACAAGATTACTAGGCAAATTATGCACATTCAAATTGGTGTCCGCAAATCAACTTGCTAAGTCAGTGTGCAAGGACTTTCCTTTCAACAGATCACCTGATTATGAAATCAGGCTTCACAGATGAGCATTTCTCGCTAAATGTTCCTACTGATTGTCGAAACAGCCTGAAACTGTTGAAAGTAGGGTCGTTTGTTTTATTCCTGTCAGTTCGATTGATTGGTTCCATTTGAGAAAAAACCCTCCTCCATCAGTGCTTTTCAGGGTTTAATCACATGTTCCTTATAAAACCCGGTCAACACCTAAGTGCGATTTAATCAAGCTGCTGATCAGCCATTCTTGGCCAGAAAGTTAAGTGTTCAAGCCATTAGCTGGGAGGTTGCGATTTCGAAATTCTCCGGAGGTTTGTGAGATGTGCACTGCTGATGATTCCCGGTAACGATGAAACATCTGTGCAATGCTGCTCTGAGTATCAGTATAGATTGATTTTTATCACAGGACGAAATCTCAATTTAAAAAACCTTAGTCACTAGCTCAATAACTACGACTTCCTCTGTGGGGATCGATGGTTTTTCAACCGAGATATACTGAATATTCACCAGTAGTCGGATGGTTACCTGAACAAGTCACCACCTAGTGGTGAAGTAAACCCATATGCAGAGTATATTGTTATTTAATAGAAGCTTGGCCGATTCTTTCAATTATGTGCATTGGCCTAGAAGGAAAGTTATTCGGTGACCTGTGTGCTAAGTCATTTATAAGGCCATCGCTAGCAGTGCTGAAACAGCTAGAAAACTGTATTATTATTATTAGACGTGCAGTGCATACCCCGCTGGAAAGTGACTAGAAATCGCCTTACGCAAGGGCTAAGTGGAAAGTACACTTTAAGAATGCTGTATAGGTCATGTGAAGTGAGCTTCGGGCTGCGTTTGAATCTGGTTAATCCGATTGCTTCAGAAAGGAAACCTAGGAAACCCGAAGATGAGGAAGCATGTGCCTAATATGTCCAACGACGAATGCCTTTCAAATCAGCCCTTGCGGGAGATCGTTCCAAGCTAAGCTTTCATTTCTCACACCAACCGCCATTCAGTGACCTGATATCGAAAACTGTGGAGTGATGCGGAGGATTAGGTGACCGCCCAGTAAAATAAATGGTTAGGAGAATCACGAGAATCGCGCAAATTTGAACAGCCCATTAATTAATTTAATTTGGCCGGTCAATTTTTTCCATAGAAACCTGGGATGATTTATGGACTTTCTCAAATTAGCACAAAATATTTGATGGCATCTTGTTGAAAATCGGACTTTGCTTTTTACGCATAGCCTTACATTCTGATGCATTTCATAAGGGAACAGTGTAAATAATACCACAGTGGACATTCTGTGAGTTGTTAAATGGGTTCACTTTCATAAACCACACAAAAAGTGACAACGGATCCACTTTTTGCAAAGCCAAAGACCTTCGAAATCAGCCACTTTGTTTGGTTAATGCAAGGCAACGCCTGAGAACAATAGTAAAGGCGACAGACGACCAAATTATGAGCGGAAATTTGGAGCCAAAACCCAGCTCGATGTTTTACCAAGCTTTCTGCTCTAGGTTACATGTTGCTCTGATAAAGATATACTGCGCAGATTTCCCCTTTCAGATTTTAGTTCGTGGAAGGTCATTACAAAACCTATCGAATTCCCTCAACAGAGATAGAGGTACAGTGTTTTGTGACGTGCTGCTCACTCATTATTTCAGCGATACATTCTGTAAGTATTGCTAACAACTTCCTGCAACCTAATAGACGTCATTGAAACATAAGATGGAAAACTTTCTCTGAAGCTCTTTTGAGTCAGTGAGATGTGGCGTATTCTTCTAGATATATATGACTTTCCATTTATCCGGCAGCTGCTGGTGTAGAACTATAAATACAATGCATACTCAAAGAACTGAGTGGTTGTGAAAGTACTTTACCTAAAGCTTAGAAAGCGAAATCTTCTAAATTTGGAGGTATTCGGAAACAGATGTAGATTCAGCTTTGACTCCTTTCGACGCCGGGGCTAGACTAAGCATCAAACCATAAATAGGTGTAATAAACACTATTTGGCCTGCTAAGTAACCAATAAATTTGTCTGAATCAGCAGACAGTTTTTTCTGGCAGGGTTATTTTGTTAATCCAACGCTTGTTATTGTGGAGGGGAAATATAGTAGCTGAAACTCATCTTCTCCCTCGATTTTTTGTGCAGTATACCACGAGATGGTAAACCCCTGCGCTTCTAAAAACATCCAGGTGAAGAGAGACTACCCCTAGAAGAGAGCAAACATCCCATTGTTGGTTAGTTTAGCTTGCTTCAGGTGACTATTCTACGGTATCAGCGTCTCTCTGAAATCCTCGTGTCACATTTCTTCCATGAAAGTTGACAATCCCCTTTTTATATCCCCCTGGAAAACAGTATCAGCCAAATAAAGGACTCACTAGCATATCTCTGCACGTACTGAGACTACCGTTGCAAAGACTACTACCATTACTCCAGAAGAAATATATGGACAGGATTTGGCAAACTGAAGTTCCTAGCTAATTACACTTACGTTTGTCGAAACCATCCGCCCCTCGGCCCGTAAAGTGTTATTTTGGGGGGCTTGTTTCATGTGAAGGTGACTCATAGCAAAAGGTTTACCAACTATATCAGCAACACAGTTGTAGGAAAAGTCTAATGGATAAACTTACATTTTTACGGGTCAGTTTCCTGGTACTTTGGAAGTTTGTCTTTCTGATGGATTCGGTTTCATGGTTACATGTGGTCTTGAAAGAGCGAATATGTTCCAGTAGTAGGGGCTACTGAATCCACTGGGAAACACTATTGTCAGAAATACCCTTTTGTAGCGAATGGGAAAAATCAGTCACAAATGGACCAGGTTCTCTCTACGGCCGGTACATACTTGGTTCTGGTCAACTTAGATCATTGTTGTGGACGCTACGTTGAAGGGGCATCTCTTTAAACAATTCTATCTTGGATGTCATCACGCATGAAATGTGTCTTGGATCGTATTCGGACATTCGATTTTTGTGCGAGTATATTTCAAATGCTTCTGTTCCCTATCCCTCAACTCCATTCAACAGAGCAGTTCTACATTCATTTATTCTGAATTTGATATGCATAATTCTTGCTTAACCCTAATAAAGAAACGGCTCGAGTGAAGTTACAAGGCCACTTCTGTCACTTGTGCTTGCTCAAAATAATCTGTAGTGTCTTGCAAGATCGCCCAGAAAATTCCCCTAAAAGCTGTTACTGAATTATAAACTTCTATCACAGACTGACGTCTTTTCAAGTTCAGTTTACCAATACTTTACAGTGCTGTCTGTAATTTTTTCTGAAGAATGTATTCAAAGCTAACTCTGACGGCACAGGTAATATCCATTACACATGTCCGACTACCGTCCGAAGAATGAATTCTTGTTTTCCAAGTGGGAACTCTACCGGCGAAAGGTCCACCGGAATCAAACACAAAGTAAAATCCAATAAAGAGTGCTGCAGAATATTTGTGACTTCCTGAATGAAAGCCAGGGGATTTTTTATGCACATGGTTAAAAACCCAACATAAATCAGCAGTGAACCGATAGTGGTGTCAAGCCCGCCTTTGCAACTGGAATGTCTATATAATAGTTGTCTGCCTGCATATTTTGGGTTTTTATGGTATGGACTTCAAAATGGACACAGATCTACCCCACTGAGGACCAATTACACCATAGTGTTGCTGTATATCACTATTTTACTTCCTTTAAAAGATGTCGTTGCATCATTTTCGATCGTTCTCTCTTGGTCTATTAGACTTTATTGCACTAGGTCCCCACATTCCTCCTTTCCCCCACCCTTTGATGGTGGGTGGAGACAATCATTTCACTTGATTGAATCCCTCCACTTACCTAACACTACTGCTCACTAGCAAAACAAACTTTTTCCGTTGTATTTTTATGAATCGTAGGAACTATGATAGTCCTTCTGGAGTGAAAGCTTCCCTTGATGAAAAACTTTGGTGAACGTAACCCCTCCAAAGGTAGAAATTCCAGCGGAAATGTGGAGGAATATATTCGCTTCTGGCGTTTTTGTGAAGCTTTTTTTTTCCGAAGTTCCTACTTAGGGAATGACTCTACATGGATAAAATTCGCCAGCTTATCATTTTAGGTGCCCTATATCCAACAAGCCAGTTATATTACAGTATCACTGAGAAGACGACAGTACAGAGGGTTGGTAATCCTGCAAGTCAAACCAATCAGTCTCTGATCTCTAAGAGGGTGAAAATGCATCGGGAATTTCTGATTGGTGCTTAACTTTCTTGAATATGAATTATGGTAATAAACGATAGCCTACAGGATGGAAAAATGACTGACGGTACTGAGGACACGATTGTGCATATTTACAGCACAACTGTCACCTGAAAACAATATCGCTTATACATATCCTCAGAATGACTAACAGCAGCGCGTCTTCTATTCCTGAATTCACCTGGTCTAGAATGGCTTAATAGAAAATTATATCTCAGTATCCGCTTTTTCCTAGGGAAGATGACTGCTTGCGGTCTTTTTTTATTCTCTTTGAGTAAGAGATATCTATCCATCGTAACGAAAATATCAAGGGGGTGATAAGTCATACATTAACTAACTGCTCACTTTGATGCCATTCATTTATCCCAACTTACGTTCTTATTATGCTAAATCTAGCTCGACGCGGTTTCTTGACGGAAATGACTGCGGAAACTCCACCAATACATTAAGTAAACTGAACCACCAAGTTTGAATGAGCCACCTCTTGGAATATCTCTTCATTGTTTTCTTATACAGACTGGATGGTCCGATGGTCTCAATGTTATCCGCGCAGTCGGATAGAGCAACGATTGTGTCGTACGTTGAGACATGCACCAACGCCCACTGAGGCTAAGTGTATTTATAGTTGGTCAAGTTTCACACCAGTCAGGTGGCAGTATAGACTATAACATGGTGCTACTCATGAACTGTACGTTTTGGACAGTGGAGTTATTCGAATGTGAACTTACTAACGTAACTTCTCAGAGTAGTGTCATCTATTCAGAAGTGTCTATCCCACACCTACCACATTTTTGTGATTATAACTCATCCTCAAAACATCCGGTCACAAGGAAACGGTGAGAAGAGAGGAAACCAAGTACTCCACAATGACGTTCAAATATCTTCTGAAGTGCTGAAATTCCCTACCTTGATGGTGTGCCCAAAAAATGCGCATTCGATGCTTGTTCAGCTGAAGAGCAGGTTAGAACCTGTTTCCTAAACAGGAAAACGTCGGATCAGTTCGCGGACACTCATTTTCAGCTGGCGTTCCCATGGATAAACAAACTAAATAACGCTTTTAACGAACACTTGCAATAAATGACAAAGGACGTTTCTTTTGTTCATTTCAAGTTCTTCTTGGGCAAACCAAAATCGACCTGCTACAGTCAAGGTTCTCTCACTGAGTGTCGTTTGAAGATCTGGAATTTAATTCACGTGGATACAGTCTAGAGTGTGTCACCAAGTGTGAAATGGTCGAATGTTCTTTTGTTCCTGGGTCCACATAGAAATTCATCGTCTTGACGGAGAAGTATATTATTATCATAGAATCACTTGATTTTACGCTGGTTTTCGGATCGCTCCAATTTTACGTCTAGTTTTCTGTACACTTTTTATGTAGATAACCCGCTTTGACTACAGAGAAGATTGTGAATTTTGCGTCTGGAAAACCTTGATTAAATTATCCACATTCGTAGTGGTCGCTCTTCTAAAGGACCTTTTTGGAGTAAAGTCAAATACTTTAACTAATTGCAATTGCCCCCATAGTGGAGTGGAGTGGTTGAGAGATGGCGTTAACAAAATTATCACGCGGCCTAATCTTATGACCATAGAAATTTGGCAATGTACCAATCAGACCAACTGGTTGTGCGAACAAGCCAGTGATTATCGTAGCTCCACCAGAATGTTCAAGGAAACGGCCTGTATCGAGGTTCCTCCTGAGCTACCGGGTGACTTGAATTTCAGTACCAAAGGACCTATGCTTGTGATATCCTAGGAAATCATCAGAGCATTTCAGATCAAGGGCGAGGTAGTAAAATACCCCAAAGAGTACATAGCATCGCAAAGCTGTTATTTACACATGCGCATCGACGACGAAATTTACTCGAATAGGTAATGTAGAGATGAAATTTTGATCATCGGTGCATTTCAACACCCAGTGCTCAGGTCAACCGCAAACGCTATAGCTTCAAACGATGTAACAATCATGGAATATGTTGAAATCGACAAGCTCCAACTTTGTATTTATTTGCAGATCAACTCCTCAAATAATACTGATCTCAAACGTGGAACTACCATGTTGGTAGACCGAAACAAAGGTCTTCAAAGTTGGACAACTGGGCCGGAACTTTCCCTTCGCCACTTGGTTCCAACTACGATAGCATTCAACGTTTCTCTAAAATAAGTATGCTGACTAAACGTTCATAGAGTTGAGTCTTAATTTCAGCGATTTCTCGAACGCACATCCATTTGACCATACCTTTCTAGAAAATTACTGTTTTTAGTTTGCGGATTTCGACGAAAAAATTATCCGTTTCAGACAGAAAATGTGGATGCGAGTCCAGCTTTGAGGCCAGCGCTAAGTTAGGGCTTTTGGCAGCCCTGGTAGTCCCTTGTATTACAAATTTACAAAGTGTGTTTTGCGATTGTACCAGCCCTACAGAAACATGCCTTTATGTATTTTTAATGCTTACACACCTTCACTGTCGTTAGAAATTTCTTTGGGACATTTCTAAGGATATCTGTGCTTCTTCCTCATGCAAATAATACATGGTCTATGGTATTCAGTGTGGATTAAGTGCCTAAATGAAAGAAATTAGCATTTGCGGCTGCGCCGCGATCTTCTTGAGTAGAATCTCGAAAATTGTTATTGCATTCAAATGAGTTGAATGAATGCGAAGCACACCGTATACATTTCAACGGGTGAGGAGTTCTTCAGTAAAAGAAGTACGACTGTGCTCAGATAACTTGTTTGGTAATTACGTGCGTGTGTAAAAATTTCTTTTAAAAACGAGGCTTTGTGTAACACCCTCACCACATCCTCTGATATACGGCGTAGTGTGCATAGCTCATGTTTCTCACTTGAGAAGTTGCATTCCAGTACGTGACGCAGTACATGTACGCAACCTCATAAGTCATGCTTTTCATGTCTCTATAAATCTGGCTTCAATATTTTCCCTGGGTCAACGAGTGGAACTTCTGGAAACCCATGGTGTACACGACTGAAGTGGGCAAGTTCGTAACTGGAACCAGAGAAAGATTTCCGGTCTGAGGCGTTTGTCCCACTTGGCGCATACTCGAGTTTTCCCAGATTTGAATTTGTTGTAATGTGTAGGCACCTGATGCCAGTGTAAACTTGAAAGACTACGATTCGAGGGTCTAGTGCAAAGTGTCGGTCATTGTAAAGAAGTCGGTTTGGTAATGGTTATAATCACGAAACACTCGGATGCAACTAAAAGAGATAAGATTCCCTCTGGATTTCAACGTATAGACGCTTAATATCATGTTATCGTTCAAATGATTATGGAGTGCTTCTGAGTGTGCTATTCATAAGTGAACAGATAAACCGGAAATACTAGCCCTAGCTGAGAGTATGTCATGCCTTCTGTGTGCTCTGTGGAGGTGACCCCACAGTTGCTAGTGGAGTTAGAATTATGCAATTTCTAGAGGCACTGGAATAATTGCATCTGAAATTACAAGCTTGCGTGTGCTTGAGTGATGTTTGCAGTTAAATCAACGTCGAGACAGTTATTGGGTTTTTAAACAGCCTGACATGTGTTTGTCAGGAGTTGGTGGAAAGCCTGTCAGACATCACATTATCAGATTTAAGATCTCGGTAGCACGCAGGATCTTCACTAACAAGCTATAATCCGAAAAGCTTGTCGTTCCGGGAGTATTTCTCGGTGCTGACAACAGTGGACAATCAGATGAGGGTATGTGAAGGGGTTTTGCAAAGACGGTAACACTAATAAGGATAGAAGTTAACCCACGAATACCCACAGGATAAATTTTTTTCATTGTATTTTAGCAGAGCCGTTTTCTGATAATCTAGTTCCAGATTCACCGGTTGTGGCCGATTTCAGCCATAGTTCTGAAGCATCAGTGGTCAAATATCTGAAAATACCTCATACTGTTCGCCGAAAATGGGCCAAGTCTCCCGGCCGTACAACAATACGGTAGTTTGACGTAAGTGTCATTTGATACATAGCGATATGTCATTTTGATGCACACAAATTGAAAACAAATTGGCGAACACAACTGTGGCCTTTTGAACTCGCCTGTCACATCGCCGTCAGAGCTAGTGCAACTTCCGAAATACGTACCTTGGTCCACAACTTCCATTGTTACTCCTTGAATTTGAAAAGGCTTGTTCAAAGACCGCATGTCCCATAGCATGACTGCAATTTTTTGGAGCGATGCATATGTCGAAGGACTGGGAGACCTCGGTCAGCCTTTCTGGCAACGTTTCTGATTCCTGAGCAGCAAAAAGACATCAACTAAATCCATATACGTTTAAGAGCAACCGACACATGGCGTTGTACTATTACTACGCATAGGGCTGAAACAGAGAGATATCGCCGCCAGCTGATATGATTGATTGCCCACCCAATGCAGCACACGGCCACTTACTATAACACGACAGTTACGCGCATCAAGATCTGGTTGCTTGATTGGCAGTGGTTGATGTACATTGTTGATTGTCAATAATGCACCATTTCAGTTTGACTAAACTCGTGTTCTGTCCAAGCTTTTGTGTCATGGGAACTTCTTGGTTCGCTATGAGCAAACGTTTTGTGAACAGAAAGATAAGTATACATCATATGTACGAAAAACGAGCGTCTCTGGCAGAACAAAAACCTACCGACACTGACCACATTTGTAGGAATACGCTTCATACCCACACTGATTCATCATATCTCTATCCGATGGATTTACCATTCGGTTTCCATTGGAGTCATAGTTAACCTTTCATGCAGTTCATGGAGTTCATGTCCCACAGCCCTGGTTCGTACTGACGTAGAAAAGGTAAGGTTTTATATGCTCGTGAACTGAAACGCGAGCAATCATAGGTCAATCAAATGACAGACTTCACACCCGTGGGTATCTGCCATCTTGTCTGGACAACATGTACTCGAATTCACAATCAATATTATACAAGTTCCCATCTCTTCTAAGTCAAAGACTAGTTCTAGGTGTGGAGTGTAACAAACCGACAAGCTAGTTTAAGTAAGGCTTTCACATGGCTTTCACCACTTACCATAGAAAACAGCTTCGGTCACTTCTTTTTGGACTGTCGTCTTCTGGCTACCTACTGGATAAAACGTGGAATTTATAGACTGTGTGAACAAATTTCACTCTTGGGGCCTGGAGCAGATTGTATTCTCATAAGTGAGAAGATGCGAGGGAAAAGTCTGATTCGGGAATAAAATACTATTTTTGAATGTCCCTGCGGACCTGACTGGTTTGTTTATTATTATTTATAATTTATTATTATTATTTTACGTGATTATACGTGCGTAATTGACCTACAAGCAACGTTGGAGAACATAATACTTATAAGGTTTGCGAAAACCGTTCTGCAGCCGACGATCCGTTTTGCTTTTTGATGCTAATCGGATGAATCTAGTTTCTACGTTTCCACCATCACTGCTCTTTGCTCACCAACTGCACGCGGTTTACGAAATAAACGTATTTGCAAATTATTCTGGTAATGATGATAATCCTGCCAGAACTCCTCATTTTTTTCTCAACAAAAGTGTTGCACCCTAGCTGCCTCATGTTTCAGCTGGCACGGTATTTGACATATCGCAGTGTAATGTATTGATTGGGATACACTGCTCTTGAGGTTGTTAAAAATTGTTCGACAGTCCACCACCGGTTTCGCCCTTTTGGGGCTAATTTAATGCGCACAATCCTCGAGTTTCTGTCTACAAAATATCCTGCGATATCTCGAATATCGTGCCAGCTAAAACATCAGACAGTCTCTTAGAAGCACATTCAATTGGAGAATACCATAAAAGGGAGTTTTAACCGAGATTCATTTGCGTCTCCAGTTGAAACTAACATAATTCGCAACGGGGGTTATTTCTTCAGTTTTTTCGTAATTATGTTTGCATTATATTTTTTAGCATGCTCACCCATTTTAAAGTGATAAAACGGATAGTACCGAAAATGTTAATGACGTTGGTTTAGGTTGGTTTAAGATCTAATAGCTGTCTTCAGGAGAACTAAGGAATGGAGAAACGACTGTGTCAATACAAATTAGGTATGATCCATGGGGAGACTTTCCCAATATCTTTCGGTACTCTAGCAGTAAGAGAATATGTGGACCGGAATTGTTATAGAATAGTTCAGTACAAAACAACTGCTGCAAAGTGACAAGATAGTAAGTCCGTTCATTCTGATTGACATGTTGATGCGTGCTCGATTTCTATTGTTGCAAAAGTGCTGTCCGTACTTGTGTCGCCCGAGTGACTGCTCCCGTTGTCATAGTCCGAGGATCTTTTGTGAATAGCTATTAGGTAACCCTTGCGCACAGGCGGTTCGCTGACATAAAGTAAGCTGTTGACTAGAGTAAACGTTGTTCATTCAGCCAGGTGAAAGTCATAAGTATAATGGTCTAAATGCAGGGCAGAAACCCGAAAGTTTTGTGCATTTTCAACGCTTCCAATAGCCAAATCGTTGGCATCAGCTTAAAGAAAATTAATTGTGAAATGAAAAATTAGGACATAACTTTGGGTACACCAGAATAGTTTATGGGTATCATGGGTATCATGGGTAACGTACGCTTCAGGAAGTTTTGGCTCAGCTTTGTGACCAGCTAGCGGTGTTTTAAGCACTGAGTAGATTTCAAAGTTTTCTCTATAGGTTTGATAATTAACGGTAAGCAGAAGCGGTTCAGATGATTTTAACAGAACGATACGATTACATTCTTCATACTGTGGGTCGACAGGGACACAAATCTCATCAATGTTCTAAAGTGCTAAAATCAGTAACCTTCCCGATGTTCGCGGACACTTTCTATTCACCTACGCAGAGCTGATGACCAGTGTGATCGACTTGCACTAAGAAAGCATAAAACGCTTCCTCTTTACAATCGTACCGACTCAGTTCACACGGTTTGAAGCTGACTGGCTTTTCAGGCGATGGCATCTCGTAGGAAGCTGGTTGTTTGCAACTGGTAGATTGTTTTCCCGCGCGAGATTTTCATTCATCTATTATGAATGGTTTAGTGCTGTATAGCTTAAAATTTAGGGTTATTCACGAGAACCAGATCCAGCAGATGCACAAAAGCCAAAATTATTGGAAATCACCGCCATTCCACCAATTCAGTGAGATTTTCGGACCAAAATCCTCCGGCTGCAACTGACCGATGTGAGTGTAATTAACTTGTAATTAATGAACGAACCGAAGGCTTTGGTGAACCGCTAACGGCCTAATCTTGAGTCGGCTCATAATCGAGCGACATCTAGCTCCTTACAGACTACTGTTTAAGCAACGGTGGTTATGTTAGTGAAAATAGCAAACAATTGGTGAACGACAATGAAGATTTTGTTCCGCATATGAAACTGACTAATACCGAAAAGCTGAGAAGCACAGTGTCTCTCGGCCAATTCCAACAAACCGCGTACTGATAATGTCAACTCAATTGATGACGAAACGTTTGCAAGCTAATTGCCAAGCTCGGTAAACATATCAACGGCCAAGTGATCGTTCTATCATTATTCCGGTACATTTCTAAACCTCGTTGAAACCTGATCCCGCTATCAGTTTACAGACCCTTTGTATTCTTGATCTAGTTAATCGAGCCTTGGTGGTTACCTGAGTTTCGATATCCACAATTTTTTGTTTGGAAAGGTTGATGCGGCAACGCTACCTATATTTGCTGTCAGAAGTGTCGGTTGCCTCGAAAACTAGCCTATTCACGCAAGGTTGATGGCAATTTCCTGCTATGGCCCCAGGCTAAAAGACCACTGGTGCGCAGTAACTGTTATTAAATCACCTGGTAAACGCACTGCAAGCCAAGTCCGCACCTCAATGTTGTCAAAACCAGCCTACAGGATTTTTCATTCACGAAGCTGTGGGGAATTCATTATTGAGCACATCACAAGTGGTATAATATATATATATATATATATATATATATATATATATTACATAGCCGCGATCAGATGGGATCACGTGACCAGCAGAAAACCTGGCAGCATATGTGGAAGGTGGTATGAGCATCATTTGTGAGGCCTGATTCTGGCCAGCCAATGGCTTGATGGTTTTTGGTGAGTTAGAACCTCGTTTACTATGTTAATCAGTCATTCAAAACTTAGAGTTTATTCATTCTCATTGGCAAGTGTTCTTTGTAAGTTAAGATCTCCTTTGTAGTTGATTGGATAGGCATAAAGCCTTGCTGCTTTTAGAAACGAATGGTTATGCTTCCGTAGAATGAAAAATAGCAATTTCCCATTAGTTTGGTCTGTGTCATGCTTCATATTAAGACACCAAAGGGCCGAAGCTTCTTACTCACAAAATATACTGTCTTGACTTAACGCAAAGTTATGTTCGGGTCTCGACAAGCTCATCCACAAGCTCATCCCACTGGAACCACATAGACAGTCGCAGAGTGATCGAAGAAAAAACACTCGTTTTTTGGTGTCAAGTTACTGCTTTCCGGACTACGCATTTATCAGCCGACCAGGTTGGACAATCTGAGTGGTGACGATATCCCACCAATGAAACTGTGAGTTCCAGGAAAATTTATTCAGTCAATTATCGCCAAGTAACTGAAATTTTCTGGCTTGTTAGAATTTGGTAAGACGCATGGATGTCCTGTTCGTCCGATTTGTCCTAATACAGGGGTTTCTGGCGTTACCTTCCCAAATTCATTCAAATTCCCAATTACAATACTAAAACCCAAAAAAAAACTTGTTGTGTTCAGTCCCCAATATGCCTAACATTAAACCACTGTTACTATCTTGTCATTTGTTATTTCCCCTTTGGATGAACGAAAGAAAGCAAATGACACTGCTTTGGTTGTTGATTTTACTGTCACATCAGTTCACGATCCAGGTGTTTATTGCACTTCATGACGCCAAATGAAATGGCAACTGCTTACTCACTCTGGATCGTACACGAATAAATAACTGGTATAGCACACGGGTAGCAAAGGAGCATCATTCTTCAGAATAAACTCACCGAAAGAAATATGCCGAATTAAGTCTGCTCTGCTGTGATCCCTTGGCCTAAGACCAGATTTGGTGCATTGGATGGCCACTCAAGAAAAAAAACTCATTGCGAAATACAACCCAGAAACTCTAATGGTAATCTGTTCACTGCACCCTGCATATCTCTGGAAAAAGTAGACGTTTGACTGCTCATATTGCAGGGTTGAGGACTTCATATCATTATTTCAACCGGGGCGTTTCACCCACAAAATGGGTCGAAATGATTACCTAGCCAAATCTTGTTGCATTTGCCTCTGTTAACACTGTACTTACACTGATATTTTTTGTTCGGGATGTACCGGCATGAGGGTAATCACATATCCATTTTCAAAGATATAAGGTAATTTGAATAAAAATACTGGATGGGTATAAACTCCTGTGTCTGCAACTTCAAAGTCTTGTAATGCGCAGGTATACTCAAGCATGAACTCATCAACTTGTTGTAAGACTGCAGCATTTTTAAAACATGCTGTTCACTTAGATATGCATAGTATCTTGCCGTTTCTCCCTTACCTTATACGGCAGAACACGTTTCACTCGTTCACAATCTGTGATCCTTCTTCAACGCTATACGGCAGTCTAAGAACTGCATACAAAGTTCTCAAAGCGATTCTACTTGGCTGTGTCCCGTCTGAACTAGGGCGGTAGCAGTTGATGTAGAAATCAGGATACTGTTATACATAAAGTATATTCCCGGGCACGACTCTGCTTAAAAGCACATTTCTACTTGTGACATCGGTGAATATCATTAGGCGAGTTGTTACCATTCAGGAGTTAAATTTAGCCAGAATGTGCTGATCCATCCTCCAAAGTTATTGTCACGAATGGCATTCAGATTTTCGACAGTCCAACTTCCACTCAACAGATAGTCGAAGATAGTATCACACAGCAGTACATCTAGGTCACACTCTAGTCAACACAGTGCGCAAGTCACAGGGTCAACGTGTGCTCTTCCATTAAATTGCCACAAACACTGTATGCTTGTTTTGTATGTTTGTTATGTTTTATTCACCAGAATTTTCGTTCAGCGTATAACTTAAGGTGTTACACACTTCGTAAGTTGAAGTTGTTTACGCGAACTTCATTTGCTCAGTCTTTTGAGAGCAGCCAATATTATAAGAAGCAGTACACAGATGTGCAAGCAGTGATTCTTTGAGTGATGACAAACAAGAGCGATGTAATAGAAATAATAATGTTAAAACCCAAAAAGTGGCCGTATGTAAACGGAAAAAGCTAAGGATATCGGAAATTACGTAAGGAAACGAAAAAACCTTCAACGGGTTTACAAGCCAAAGAAAACTATAAGTAACAGCTAGATGAGAATATTGTGTGATCAATATTTGGTCGAAAACGGTATCCAAAGGGTACCAACCTCTTGAAGTTTATCAAAATGCGTGGACATTAAGCTATGCGAGACTGAATTTTAACACCCGGGTGAATTAAAAAAGCTTAGCTTTAAAGTATGTCAGTGAACTCATGGGCCATCAGCCCGGGTGCACACTAAATGGTTTTGAAATATGACAAGCAGTTTTTTACATGTCCCGTAGATTCACATTACTTGACGGGATAATCTGTTGCTTGCGCATGTTAACAAGTGCAAGTCACCATAACCCAGCTCAGGTAACATTAATCCTGGTACTTCTTCCGCACGACAAACACATCCAGTGACGGAACCAAACACTTAAGAATGCGTTAAATTCGACTTCGTTGCTGAAATAAGTATTAAAAAACGCAATAGTGAAGGCGAAAACATTGTTCTGGAGCACTCGACACGGTGGTTTTTCAGATCAGTTGCTCATAGAGGATGTGACTTCTGTCTCGTTGATGGCAAAGGTGACCTTTGTCTCAGGGAATATTCACTGATAGTTAGCATATGATAGGACATAACAGTGCGTTGTACTGTTTATGCTTTCGAAATGTTCATCAAGATGATTCGCTGTAAGAAGGATGATTTTTCAGAATGGACCAAACTGAACCGTTCTGCATGAGTGGTTTCTGGTTGGAGGGCGCAGTGCTTTCCGCCTTCTCAGGCACTCAAATGAGAATCAGAGTTTTGACGTTAAAACTATCAGATATTCAGGTACTTTGCAACCTACGAACGTGTTCTGATCTGTTTTTCACGTTACTTGTTACCTCTTTTACAGATGTGTAAGGAGCACAAGCAGATGAGGTGTTCCCACAGTTCGTACAGATACGTACCAAAACGACATTTGACAGACATTCACAAATTACCTCATCAACTTTCAACAGTTCCCACAAAGATGGACCGGAAGAAACTTCACTCCCAATCACATCAGTCGGATTTTCGTGGAATTTCTTACTTCTGGAAGGTAATTTCACTTCCATGAAGAGTCAACAGCTTTCACTTCCAATGAACGATTTCGCTTCTGAATAAATTCTATAAACCCCAAGATTTGTAGTAAAAGGCACTAAAATGCATCTGAACGATAGGAATATAGGATTTGAACTCAAGGTAACGAAATGACGGGTTTTAAGTTGCATAAAACCGGGTTCATACGGCTAAAAAATACACTAATATCAACAACTAATCCGTTAGCACTTCACGGTAACTCTTTCTCCTTTAGATTCCCCTATACGTATATTGGCAGTCGCGGACAGATTGCAAAATCGTAGAATTTCTGGTAGTTTTGACGAATGTGTCATCCAATACAGAATCATGTTCGACAGCAACACATCACCGGTAAATACTGATGCCTAACCACTACAGAGCACTAAGGAAAGAACTTCAAAGAAAAAGTCAAGGAGAAAAATCAGGATGAGGACTGAAATGCTTAGTTCTCTGATGGTGAAAACAATCAACGTAGTTGCATCCAAGTCTCTGGTCAGCACTAAAAGCGACACATCTGGGCGATAGTTCACAAAAAACCACCAGCAGGAATAACCCTGCATTGTTTGGGAGACTTATCCAACACAAACACAAAAAAAGTTGGATGGACAGTCCAGTTGGAGCGTAACAGCAGGCTTGTAACTGGGATCGGTCAGGTGCCAGGAATTCACGGTAATTTGCAGGGAAATCAGGTGGGTCACATGAAGAGAATATACTGTCTCGCATTGGTATATAATGGCCAGTCTTCCTTCAAATTCCCGCTGGGGGGTTCTGCATGAAAGACGTTTTCGGTTAAGTGCACTCGTTTGTGGTGAATTTTGCGAAGAAAAAATTGCTCCTTTTGGATGGTTGTTGAGCGTTTGTGGTAAATGCCTCAACCATCCATAAGTGATGGCTTATTCTCTGCTTAAGGGTGATTCTGCTTCAAAACCGAATATTTGCCCAAACACCAGTTCATTGCTAATGTTAGCTCGTTGCCTCGGTGATAAGATTATTGAAGCCGGAATACGAGCAACCAATCTTTCAAGTCAAGGTAGGTTTAGAACGTACCTCTTATCTGTCATCCTACGACCAGAGTCTACTTAGAAACCGATTCCCTCAGAAGTGTTGTAGAATTTCGGAAACGCCAACCTGTCACTAAGTGATCATAAGATCGGGAAGATTCCCAGATGTCAGCTATTCCTAGGGTGACTTTCGAGTGGTTTCGTAAGATAATGCAGGCTTTTTTCACTATTCAGTACAGACTGGAGAATATAGCATCGATTGATCCAAGGCAAAACTTCATATGAATTAAGTTGACGGTGTAGCCGCTTTGAAACATCAGATTAAAACATACAAGTTACCTCTCATAGAGTTACCAGGCACCATCCAAATCACCCAATAAACAATCTAGTTTACTTTAGACCAACAACCGACATTAAGGTTCCAGGCAATTTAAAACAGGAAACAAAGGTAGTCCAAGGTTGCTGAATATTTTTTTCAAAAATAATTTCTGCTAGCTTTCACATTTTTGGCAATAATTCTACCACCCGATGCACGGATTTTAGAGGCTATAGGTCACATCCAGGTACAATATCTCCCCAAAGGAGAAAGCTAGTAATCTACTTTTCCCCGGTCTCTCATTCATAAGATCAACGATGTGCTGTCCACAAGTTTGCCGATTATGAAACCAATTCGAGAGTAATGGCGTTAGAGTTGTACTATCTCCAAGTCACGGATTAACACTATAAGCCTAACATGAATGGCCAAACCTGAGATAAAGCTTGTTTTCGTACCTGAGGCGCATGTTCATACGTGAAGGAAAATGAGAATGTGTCCAGTGTACTAGGAATATCCCATTTTCAGCTATTGACCAGGCAGTGACTTAAAATTTTCAGTTCACCAATCCCTTCCTTTTGAAAGTTAGGAAAAACGCGCTATTGTACAGCATCATTTGCAATATCACCTTCCAAGCAGTAACCCCATACACAGCCACTGCACAGAAATATGTAGAGGAATCGCGGCTGCAAAATTCCGCTCACATAAAACTGTTCGGTGTTCAGACTGTTAGAATACGCAAGCAACCAGTATAAACAAGAGACTCAGGTTTCAGGAAACGTATTGCTCTATTGGTCGAAGTTACAAATGTCACTAGTAGTTTAGCCGTAATTTTCAATTTCGATTTCGTCCAGTCACTGATACCATTCTATTCTGAAAACCAAGAAACACTGTACAGCTGTTTCATGCATATTGGGAATCATCAACAGTGCCCCTCTCACGAAACTCATAGAGTTTCGAACTCGCGACCTTTCGGTCAGTGGTTGACCGCTTAACCGTTCGACCACGAGCGGCTGAACAGCAGTGTGAATAGCTCTCACTTAAACAGGACGAAAACTCCATTGAAAATTACCAAATCTCTTGAGACTAGCATTTCCCCTAGTATTTCCTCTAGTATTTCCTCCATCCAGACAACGCATGCACTGAAGAAGAGGGATGAAATCTAATTTGGACTATGGTGGTTGTTTGTTTTCGAGTGTACCGCCCCTCCCACCTGACTCCAAAATACTACGTTGCCCGCTAGCTCTCTGAAATATGAATCATAAAATTATATCGTATACAATTTTGACACTCCAACAAGCATCGGTGATAGTCTAAATCATAAGAGCCGAAACTCTTTTACTGATTACCAATTGACAAAAGTAATTATCTTCAAAACACCAAAAAATAAGACTACACAAAATCAATGCAGAGTGATTGACTGTACAGCCTCAATCGCCATCCAAATCCCGTAGGACATGACGGACACTTCTATAGGATTATGATAACGAACGCCAGAGGGCAGATTGGAGGCAAATTTTGACGCAAGCAAATTATGGGGTGGATAACGCTCAGAGCCAAGCTGCTTTGTGTGTTTGCAGGAACGTCAGGATACCCGAACGCCGCCGCAGTTTTTAGGGATATCTATGACGTCAGTCAACTGAAAAAAGCCAGCGTAGAATGTAACAGTGCGGCTAGAGTTGTCATTGAATAAGTTACGCGTCTGATCCAGTTCCACCGAAGCCCTGGCATGGGGTATGGAATAAGTATTCGCATAAACAATTGCGCGAGAATACAGCCAGTCAGTTATACCTTTCGGATATCCACAGACCTATATTTTTAAATACACTGGGCTGTACTTTTTGAGATTCTGATTCACAAAACAGTATCTTTAAATTGCATTTTTACAGTAATTTTGAGCACACTGAAGCATGCTTTTCTCTGGTGATCCGCTCAATGGGGAATCATCTCTTGTATCACTAACATGAGTAGGGTTAAAAGATTTACTTTTGTAAGCAGGAACGTTTGAAACAATACACCAGATACATGACAGTATTTGTCTAGTTTTCAAAAGTTCAAGATCCGTTAGGCTTGAGAAATAGTTGATTTTTTCGTAGAAAGCCCGCACAAAATCTCACAATTAACCCGCAATGTCTACGCAGTGTCACTCACTCAGTGATCTTATAAGTGAGCAGGTTGGCCAAAAAGAAAAATATAGGCGATGGAACCTATCATCTTGTTTGGTTATCGTCAGCTGACCCACTTTCATTTCATGTTCCTGACAGAACAGTATTAGTGATATGTCGGCCCACCATGGCAAGAAAAGGTACCACTTTTTCACCAGGACTGCTTCATAGAAGGTGCCGAGTGTAGCAGAAAAATGAAGGAAACAAAGACTGCTAGGAACGGTGTAAATATCTAGTCATTTTAATCAATATACTGGCCGTGCATACTCCAGTATTTTTGCTATGCCTCGCTAAGATGCCTAGAAGACTCAGGACTCAACAACAACAACAACAACAACAACAACAACAACAACAACGACAACAACAACAACAACAACAACGACGATAATATCTGTATTTAGTGGCAGTATGCAGTAAGAGACAGACTAAGGGGCTAACAACAACAACAACAACAACAACAACAACTGGAACGAAAATAGCGAGACGAACCTCTTCTTGTCCTTACTTTTAGGGCTTTCGTGACACCGAGAATCAACAATCAACCAGCTTCAATACGATTTTGGTATCAATAATGCTTATTGGTGTTGAACGTTGGTTTGTATTCCAACTTAACTTTGACTTCCGAACAGCCGTTGCTCTCACAGAGTGACATCTGATTTGATAACGCTGCTAGTAACATGGTAGAGTATTTTAATACAGCAAGAGAATACCCACAATCATCCAAAGAATTTCAGGCAGAATCAGAAACAATCTTTGGTTTAAATACCATTTTCAGCTTATTATGGGGCTTCTAGATTTGCGTGAAGAACTCCCAGGTCTGAAGAACTTTTCATATGGATTTCTTTTGTAGGAGGAGTTTGCTACGCCGGGATGACATGGTAAAATTGGTTTTTAGCTCGCACATGCATGATCGTCAAAGTCTTCGAACCGTTCATGACGCTTAAGCACATAGTAAAATCTTACGGACAAGAAAGACATTCTGGTTGAAAGCAAGGAAGACAGTCCCTTAAAAGGTTCGTGATAGGTTGCCTGTCCATAATAGTTCAAATTAAGCGATGGAAAAGTGGATATCCTTGGTTCGAAAAACAAGCAATTGCTTCCGGTTCCAGCAAGCGAGTAGCTGAGCTCCTCCAAATAAATATGGAACTGACACGCTCAAATTAACTTCTCGGAAGTGTTCTCGGAGCCTGGTGAATTCTACTGAAGTAGACGCATTCAGGTCAGGCTCTAAAAGTTCATTGCATTGCCGTTTGCAAGAGATGTGATACACAAAGCCGATAGCCACCCCCCCCCCCCCATCAAAACAAAGGTACCGTCTTCAGAGGAAGCGCAATAACAAGTAATGCGGGTGAAGACAGTTACCGAATTCTCACAACACTCAACTTTTAGGAAGACGTGGGACAGTCTGCTCCCTTTCGTTCATTTTTGGTGGTAACGGTGCACAAGACATCCATCGAACCCTTGCTTGCTAACTGGGTTTCTGACAACCGAAATAGAACCTGTCCACGGTAGCAAGGCTATTTAAAAATTAGCGTAGCCTACTAACTACTCCAGAGTGAATTCTATAAAACACTGCAGGAATTACAAGTGGTATTTTAGGCCGGTAACCAGTGACTTCAGACTAGGTTTTGCGATGAAACTTCGCGGAATCACCCCGATTATGCTAAATGATGGTGCCAAACGGTCTGGAGAATAACGGATGACCGACCTTACCTTCCAACTTTACAGGATTATTCAACCGCTCCCTTATTTCTGCTTAGGTAATCAGATGGCTTGGAAGAGTTATGTATCCCAAAGAACAGGCGCACGTTATTCCTCCGTGTAGGAATAAAACTACTAAATGCTCCGAAAGAGTTAGTGTTCCGTACACACTGTATAGAAATTGCTGAGTCTTGTCACGGAAATCCAAAGTTATTTTCACCACCTTCCAGATCACTTGGATTAACACTGCAGAAACCCCTAACAAGATGGAGAATTCATCAAAGAATAAGTGTTTTGTCTAGTCCAAAGAGGTTAACCCAAAAACGGCAAAATGAACTCACTTGAGTGGTACACAGGGTGGAGTAGCCATAGCCACCATGTTAACTACAGATGGAAATCATGTTGTTTGCGCCGGTTAGGAAGCCAGGTCACATGTTATCTGGATAGTATACAATACACTACAATATGATACAACGTAACATACACCCAAATCCCAACTTCACCATGGGCAGCACATGGATAGTATTGATGATTCACTGCCATATAACCCTAATTTCTTTGATATCCTAACGGTGAAGGTAAGAATAAAAAGGGATAAGGAGAGAACCCAGTGTTAGCCTACAAAATCATTGCAAGGTACCTACACGTCCAGACACCCATTCAGATACTCAGGATAGGAAATGACGACATCAGTGACATCTATTAGCAGCCGTATCTTACAGCGTCTACAACCATTCACAGGGGGTCATCCTCGCATCTTGGAAGGCAGGTCTCACCGACAGTACCCAGACTTACTCTAATATCATACCCCTCTGCCGGTGAAAGGTGGATGACCCCTCTGCCTCCGCCGTTCTGAATTGGACACAAAAACAGCATTCTCTTCGGCAAGCGATGTTTCAGCATGCGCGATGCATGGCGAACCAACGCAGCTTTTGGTGCTGAACACATTCTCGGATGGAAGTCCTCGTCGCACAACCGAACACTCGCATTCTAATTGCCTCTGTACCAATTCGCCGACAGCAACCTACACGAGCTGTGGTTCTAATACAACCGTTGTTGAAGATTCGAAGACGTCTGAGTTTCGCTGCTCGAAAAGTCCAAGTCTGACAGCCATACATCAAAACACTCCGTACTAAAGTCTGATACACATGCTCCTCAAGATTCAGGGGTATGCCCTTTCTTACCATAGGCGCCCAATATCACCAAACGTGACCCAGGCCTTCGAGATTTGTGCATTAACCTGATTAGTCAGACTACAGTCGGAACTAAGAAAACTTCCAAGATACGTAAAACGCTTGCAAACTTTAAATATCTCTACTCTGGTTGTGAGTAACGTGTATATTGACTGTGTATAAGCATAATCTTGTAAGTTGCGGGTGCGAAGCGCATGCCGAAAAACGGGGGGACTGATCAGTTCATCCAAAATTATCTGTACTTTCTTCTCCTCTTCTGAGATGAGATCGATGTCGTCTGTATGTTCCAGACCGACAAGGTTTTCGTCAGCAGACATTTGAAGACCCCATAGAATTCGTCTCACCATATCATTGATCACGGAAACGGAGATGGGAATTGTTGTCGGACACCACTTTGTATAAAAAACTTCCACATGTTCTCACGCGGCCACAAGTCTGAGAGAACAAAGAACATATCATATTGACAAACGTCCCATGCACCCTTTGCTGAGCCTGCATATTAAGAGGAATAAACCAGTCAACGGAATCAAATGCACCTTGGAAATACAGCAATTAGGATAAATTGTTGATGGGTTGTACGTATGGCATTTTTCTAGTGCTTAACCGTGTGGAGATGTGGCCAGCGCAACCCTTACCAGGATGAAACCCCGCTTGCTGCTCTCGAGTCATTACCTCACGGGTCATCATAAGGCAACGAAGGACAAGTGAGGCCAAGAGTTAAATTTAAAAAAAGAGAATCGTTATCAGTCCTTGTCAGTTATCTGTGGAGGCTTCTTTTTCAAAAATGGAAGCGACTAAATCAGACAAGCGCTGACTGAGGACCTAACCATCATCTGTGAACAATCCGAACTGGAGGTGATCCGGAAAAGCATCTCAGTCGTGTCTGCGTGAATACGTCCCATCATGAACCTCCGAGACTGCAGGGGGGTTCCAGGTAGACCGTCTACAGTTATAATGCAGTTCGAGAATCCGGGTGAATGACAGCAGGTTGCCAAGAGAATTGTTGTCGACCCAGCGGTCGAGGCATCCTCATTTAGGAGCAGTGCTCACGCCAATTTGACCCTTGGTGATTTCGCGGTTTTCGTGGACCGGTTACACAGATCATCCAAAATAACCCTCGAATATTCTCGGTATCCAGCGTCTCCTTCATTTTCTCCTTCAGTGTACATAAGGACTCACAGCCTGCACTCGCACTGATTTTTACCTGACATCTGAGAGTTTGCCAGGTTTAATCATGTTCAGGACCGACGGGAACGTTTCTCTGATATTACGGCATTGCCACTGTTCCCTTCGGTATTTGGTGACTGAGTGATGCTTGTGGCGTTGTGAAACAGACGGAACTCCCGGCATTGTACAAAGGTGTACCAATATCATTCCAGTGTCAAATGATATCAGACGATGGATTAAAAGTAATGGAGTAGAGATGGTTCCGATAAATTCGCTTTATTACCGAATCTGTGAGCCTCTCAGTCAACAAACGAATTGTACGCCTCCTGCGCGGCCCCGGAAAGCTGAGAGAAGTGAGTCCAGACAAATGCGTGTTCAGAACCATCACAGGTGTTCCGAAAGGAAAAAAATCCGGTTACTGATCCACGCTATCAATAGCCGAGGGTGATGTGATGAATATGGGTGGCTGGCACGCTATTGAAGGGAACAATTTTTTCAGACTATTTCTGTTATTTTGGAAGTCAGTCATGGATAGACAGTCTGTGGTCGGAAGTCATTCACCGTCATCCGTACCTACCGGGTGCAATCATAGTTCCTGATAGGCGAAGTCTGTCAGTTTGTGCATGCACAGCTTCGACAATCACGATATCTGACCTTCTGGCCCACCGCAACGGGGCGCCTAAGGTATCACAGAAGTTGTCTTTGATGGCATCAAAGCTACGGTTGGTTGGGGCAGGGGCAGACAGGACCAACCGAAAACGAGCAACTTCCCACGTGTGAGATTTCTGCGCAGATGAACAGCACAGAGTCACCTCTCAGCTAGTATCCATTCAAGCAAAGACCCTTCCGTCTTGGGACGCTGCCGACCACTGCATGGCATGTCGCCGCGGCCTCTGGATCACCAGAAGACCGTCGCAGAAATAGAGAAAAAGAGTGACGGGACAGTTAGCACCAGTGCTGGCATCTCGGATCCTTATTTCTGATATACAGCAAACATCACCCAGTGTGAGAGCAAGAGCAGCTTGTTGTCCTGCCTATTTCAGGGTGCGAACAATAAAAGCAGCCAGACAGACCGATCGATGAGACTTAACGAATGATATCGAAACGCCTTAGGCTATGGGCACAGGCGGACGCGCAGTGGCCGCGACCACACCTGAGGATGGTGGTTGTCAGTCCTAACGGATGGGCCAGCAAGGTGTATTATAAGTGAAATTGGGGGATACAACAATATATGAAGGAGAAAGAAGGGAGATCTCAGCACTAACCAAGTGTCACTTACCCACCCTGTGTTATGCAGCAAGTAGGGCGACCTGTTTGATGACGCCACACAGCGGCCGGTTTGACATGGGATTACTTATGGTTGTAGGAATCATTGATGTACCTGGCTGGGATACTTCTATAGCACCCAGGCCTAGACAAAATGACTGTTGACGCCCTTAACCAAAGTCTTCAGTTCAAAAGCCTGATTGTAAAACGGGAAGGGAAGTGTCGGTGTCTTACATTTCTTAAGCGAACGTCTCGCCACACATGTTCCAACCCCCGACCTGAGGGACCGGACTGGTCTGAAGGGTCTTTAGTTGGACCTTATTGAATCTCGGACCACTCATCCTAGCAAACTGTTAGACGAAGGATGGATTGGCAAGTTTGAAGTACATGGCCAGTAAACTCATCCTCCAAACGAAGGTTGCCTTGTACCGCAGGACGCAAATCAGTGTTTGAACCAAGGTTCGAGTCCGGATATTAGATTTCGTGAGATGAGGAGTGATTTTTCATTGTGTCGTGCTTCACTAGTGACAGGCTCACATTCGAACCCAGGGGTTCGCTTCTGTATATTGAGTAGTAGTAATAAACAGGAAATCGCGAGCCACACAAGACCTGTGCATCCGCCCGGCTAACCCCAAGCAGCTGAAGCAAGCAGTAGCAACCAGCCAAACCTAGTTGAGAACCCAGTGCGGCGTATTCTTCGTTCGCTGACTCAATCATAAGTTAACCTGACGGGTGCCATGTAATCGCACGAATTGGTGAGCGGAAAACGGAAGCATTCGAACCAAACACGCTTTACATGAAACGAGCTTGATTGCGTGGGGCTTTTCAGTATTGTGCAAAAGACCATCAGCCACGAGCGACCCGTACAATTTTATAAGAAAAGTATTAAAGGAATGTCCCGAAAGCAACCGAATTTCTCTAAAAACGGTACGGTTGCACGGAAAGCCTCCTCCCCTCTCTGGCTTCATTACGATGTCAGACGGCTTGCACCATTTTATTATATTACTCACACTAAGTTCAGTAGTAAAATAAATGTGGCTGGCATCACTCCCAAGATGACACAAGAGTGTCCCAGAACAAAGAAGAGCTGAAAATTAGTCTGCGTTAACAAGCTCAAGTAACGGTGCGAAATATTTGTGTTCTTAGAGTTATCCGCCGCAATCAGCCTGGTCAACATAAGGCATTTTGAAAGGTATAACAATATAAGGAAACTTCACTGTACCCCAACTGGTACACGCCACAGTGAGTATTATTTTTGGAGGCACTTGTGGTGTTTACTAACTTGATCCAAGTACATAGCTACTTCCAAATTCTCTTGAATCATCGGTCGGTACAAATCCATATTCAACGACGGAACGGATAGTACCTTCAAGCTGCACGATCAATTGTCTCAAAGTTCATTGAAGAATTCAGCAAGTTAGGATCTCTTGTTGTTTTCATAGGATATCTGGATGAAATTCTTAAGATACTTGATAAAAATCCTAAACTATCTCGATTCTTATCTCGAGATGACCCAGTGTGGTGCATCCCAAGGAGTGTTCACTTTTAGGCGCTAAAACCCCCAAGGACACTTCGCGCAGCGAAGTCATGGCCCATCTCCCATGACTTCATAGTTAAGTACACTGCTTCCTTCGATAAGCGGTGGTTGCAAATCTACGGTACATGCCCCAACGACCTTAACCTGTTGAGTTCACTCGATAATCTAATAGCTCTGACTCATCATCAAGCACTCCCGCATCAGCTCATTGTGAACACGCTGCAGCCAGCTAACCCCTAATACACTGAAAACGCACCGATGACCGGAGTGGCCAAGTTCCACAGCCATTGGCATAAGACTACTCTCCACCTTGTACACACGAACTCTTAGATTCAGTGAAATGCGGTTCTGACGCCGAAATACAAGAAACATTTTCGAACCGTTATGAGGTACGCATTGATTTCTATCGCGGAACAATCAAGGCTTACGCGGCTGTCCAGATAAGTAGATCGATCAATAAACCCACACCCTTCTCCCTGAAGTTTCAGAAAAACACAAAGAAACAAAATCCTGGGACAATACTTTGAATTCTGAAGGTATAAAACACATAGCGAATATAGGAATTACATCCGAAATTCTATCTAGAGTAGATGGTCGTCGAGAAACAAAAGAAATGTCATCCGTATAGTCCAAGTCTATTAACCTTTCTCTTGATTTAGCTCCGATACCAACTACCTCGATTCCTTGAAGCGTGTAATCCATGATATCGATGACGAAGTTGAACAGCAAGGGAGACGGAGAGGGCGACCTTGCTCAGCCACACTAACCGTGGAAAAACTTTTGGATAGTTGTTAAGTGTGGGAATGGAGAACACGGAGCATATTCGAAAGTCTTAGGGGCATTCCTCTTTGGTCGATTATGGGTAGGAGTCCTGCACCCTCGAAGTCAAAGAAAGCGCGATTTCTGAGTGGTGGTATGCGTGATATTGATCAAGCATCCTACGTCATGTGAAGATGTGATCAAACACTGCTTGCGTCTCACGTGTCAGGGTTAGGATTCGCAATATTGATGAAGCCACCTTATGTTGAGCGTCAGACTGATACTTCTGGTCGGAACAGTCGCTTCGGGTGCGTTTTCCGAAAAAAAAAACTATGAAAATCAATTAATCCGTTGTCTGAATACAGCTTAGTTAAGGAAGAACATATAGATCCGTCACCGCCTACAAATAGCAACGGTTAAAATTCATTTGACCCGGCAGCTAGATGGCGATCCAAGCAGTCATTTTGGTACCTCATCAAATGATGGATAATTTAAACTCAGACTACGGCTCGATCTGGGCATGTCGAGTGAAATACACAGGTATGGAGGGAGGTCATGGGTCTCTACGGTCGTGTAGCACGCACACAGATGTTCAGAGGATAGAGCTACACACTTCAGCAAATGACCATTTATGCTCAAAACGAAGCTTATATCAACTCCCTGAGAGAATTCCATGGAGTCAGACTTATTCATTGTACGAACCATTGCAGCAAATCCAGTTGTCATTGTTTGATTTGTCGATTACTGCCGATTAGCCAAAGTAGGGAGCATCCACCGAAATGGTGTCCCTTAGTGGCGCGAAGAAACTCACTAGACCACTGGTTGAAGCGACGCAGTCGTATCCAGTGGAAGATAATGCTAGCTTTACAGTGACTTCTCCTGGAGCAGGACTATCCGACACAATAAAAACTCCAATAGGAGTGGAAACATGAGTCAACTTATTCTATCCATGCGACCCAGTCGCGTTTGTCGTTGTGCCGTTGAACTTCATCACAGGGAGTACTGCTTACCAGTCCGCGCGCCGGTTTCGCCAATTTAATACCACCGGTCAGTGCCAAGTAATGTGACAAGCGTTGTTGCGGTTGTGTCTATGACCGAAAGAGGACTGCTGTAGGGGTTGTTGTTGGCTGGTGCAAGTTCGATATTGACGATAGACGGCCGGAAGCGGATTTCGCATGAGCTCGCAGATAAACGAAGGCGAGGATGTCGTTGTGATAAGAGCTTACCGTACAGACAGTTAAGACACTTGTTGCAGTAAGACCAACAACGCGAGTTTTCCTTTCACCGTCGAATGAATACCCGTGTCAAGTCGCTCATCTACGTCACCAGCGGGCACTCGAGATCGCGTGACGTCATCACTTGCTTTCACCGGCATCAGTATGCGGATTTGAACTCGCCAAATCACCATGAAAAATGAATTACACTTATTGTCGGTCGGTCTTATAAGCTGGTACATCGATAGTTTTCGCACCGACAAAAGCGCCCATCTTGGAATGGCCAGTTTTCTTGTAGGCTAGTTTCACGGTGCATAGGAGTATATGCAATACTTGCACATCTGCGTATCTGAAGCAGTAAATTCGACCGGGAAGTTAGTATACGGATCTCTCGTCCAAGTGATCTAGGTGATCATCGGCCCAGAGAATCTTCTCTATGTAACCAAACAATAGGCTGGACTGCTCTGTCTCCAATGGAAAATATCAGTTCACATGATGCCTCTGTGACAGACTGGCCGGAGTGGATATTATTTTCAACCACACATCGATGGACAAACGACGCATTGTAGGATACACTGCTCAGAGGAAGGCTCCATCCATCCGCCGCAAGTGACTGGAAAGGTCACAATATGCGCCAACATAGTTCGTTAACCATTCCACTAAGTAGCAACGAAAGATATTGTAGCAGGAACTGAGGCGATACTGACAACACGTGCCATGCTTCCACGAAATGTTGCAACAGCATCTCCGTATTATGGTGTTTGGCCGAGTTTTCCAAATAGTGCACACATTCTGGTTCCTTTCTAAGTGGTCCTGTTCCGTTTTGGGCGTATATGAGTTTTGTATTCGTACACCTTAAGGCCTTCCAGGCTATAGGCTGGGCTGCAGCCGATCCATAAGATAGTACTCAATACGTAAGCAACTTTGCAGGTAAACCTCGTCCTCTCGACATAAATCGGCCCGACTGTCCATCTGTCCGCGTAGCTAAATTACGTTGATAGGTTAGAAAGCGGAAACGTTTGAAGACCCCGTTGCATGCTACCACAGTATTCCGGCATGACTGTCCTCAGGATTAGATCTAAGTACGCAAGCCAAGCTTAGCCCGCGTTCGGTTGTTGGTTGGTGACAATAAGTTAACCCATCCACTTTGGCCTTAGTGCGGATTTGGGGGAACCATGAATGTGAAATGTCGTCACCGGACCTTGCCGGGGTACTCGTAGGGGTGCCCGGCCTACAGTCACAGTTTGTTCAACACATTAAAGGACTACAAGTGAGGATATTGAGAATTTTCAAGTCCCCAATTTGAAATTATGATATCCCACCACCTACAAAACATCAAAAAAGCTCCACAAGTCAAGTGACTGCCTAACCAAAAAAGTCGTCACTAGTCAGTCGACTCGAGATCAGGTGAAATGAGTTGCGTTTGAACAACGGGCGGCAGTACATGAATGATAAGTGAGGTACATCGACATACTTCCGAAGGTGTCTTCTTGTAGGAAGGGGCTACTTCCCACGTACTGAGTTAGAATGAAATTTACTCACTCGGAAACGATCCCCGTTGAGTAAACCCCAATGGAAGTATACCACCCGTGAATGTGGCCAAGGTACTTCGTCCTTATTGGGATTAAAATGAGCAACAGAGGGAGTAGTCAAGTAAAATTTCACCCAACAGTTTTACGTCTCTCAGGATCACGTTCGCCGATCGGCCCGCACCGCCAGTGAGCTGGACTTGAACCCTATTGTCGTTGATCTACCTAGACGTATTACCAGACTACCGATGAATTGCCAGACTGCGTGATCTAAACAGCCACTGATCCTCGCAAAGTATTAACTTATAGGCTTGAGAGTTTGTGACTAAATACGTCAGCAGCTGCCAACGAGGAGAGCCAACTTATCCTTGTAGCCACATGTGAAGATTTGAATGGATACACCCTCAACCGAGGCAATTAATAGACTCCTAAACTCTGAGTCCCTGTATAGCGAACACACCGGGTTGGCCCGGTCACTTCCCTATCGTCACAATTACGGAGGTAACGCCTTCCTCCGTTAGCCGTCAAATACGATCAGTGTTCAGACGAAATTAGACGTTGCAAGGCCACGTTGGTCAAGGCATGCTGCCAGCATCGAAAGCACCAAGTAACGAAGGAGTGATTAACAGCAAACACCCTGATGCACTGAGAATCGGAGAACAATCTTGCCCTAACCAAACTGCAGAAAGTGAGAAGCTAGTTAGGCCTATGGCGAGTTACTCCGCGCGACAGTTAAAACTCTCAACTTGGTAACCACGAGGAAACAACATGGCCTGTGGGATCCTGCCAAACAGTCCTTAGTGGTTGTCAAGGTGGTTCGAAAAACCAGACAGTTGACATAACCCAGAACCTCACGACTGAATAATTCCACGAAAGCTGAGTGGGTTAATTACAGCTGATCATAGTCGGATTATAGAATAAACTGGATGTGAGTGTTGCTTCGAACACTTAGTCAGGACTTTAAGTGAGTTTCGCACCGTTGAACACATTATACACGCGTATCAGGTACCCTTCTGGTCGTCGAAATATTCTGATCGCTGTGCTTGGTGGATGCTGATGCGTTTCGTAACATTGGTCGTCTGGCTAAGTACTGTATCCTCGAAGGGCGATTGCACATGGCAAACCAAATGCCAGGCAGAATTGCTCCAAACTAGGCTCCGTGCCAATGATGACACGAGGAGCACCACAAATCAAAATAGCATTAGGAATACTGCGCGAAAAATCAAGCCCTACAATCACCCGCGTCTGTTGCGTATCACAAACGCAGAGTCCAGTGGATGCCCGCCAAATGTGGACCGGGCATTAAATGCCAGACATCAAAGAGATGGCGACTGATGATCAGGCTGACCAATGAATCGGTTGCGTGCTTCCTGGGAATAAAGCTACGGCATATTACACATCTGGACTGCATCCATAGGGCGAATCACGTCCCTCGAATTACATCCTTTGGGGTTAGTGAGGACGAGCGTCTACTGCAAAACCAACGCACTGTTACTACATGCAGTACCTACCTAAAACCCCGCATTAAATCAAACGTGCTTGCAGTATATCTTATATAATTCTATCATTAAAACGTGTCTGAGCTTTGTGCTCCGACTACGTTGAAAGAGTGCTGAAATTTGAGGTGCGCACGTTAGTGGATGTACATAGACGACCCGGCGAAACCACGACATCGAGATGAGGAAAAACCCCAAGAGTATACACAGCCTCAAAAAGTTAGAAGGCGCATGTAAAAGAGCAGAAAGAGCGTAAAATCGCACCGCTGATCAAAAGGGATTATATCGCAGGTCAACGGGAAATCGTGTTCACGTTACAAGTTCATTCTAATCGGCTCTTCTCGTCGAAGTCCTCAACAAGTTCCGGAACATCCTCGTCAAAGTCTTCTGGTTTTGATTCCGCATCGTTTTTGGCCTCTGTAAATCCAGAAAAAGCTATGATAATGACAGCACAGGAAGAGCGATGCGGCAACGGTTAAACGCGTATTAACAAATCCTCAGGGTGCAATGTGAGACCAGTTACTACGGGATAAAAGCCACATTCACTGTTTGTCGTTATAACCCTCTTACCCGAGCTCCAGTGTGACCAACGGGCAGACTTGAACCAAGAGTGACACAGTAATGCGCTAAATAGCATACCTGCCATTTATCCGCAAGCAGAACGCAAATGTTCCACAACTGTCAAGGAGGCGGATATGATCAGTCCTATTCGGAGCTTCTCAATGCAGCTTTCGATTGAAAGCTGCGAGTCCAGTAGGGAACTTGGATGAACGCTGTGACTTTGTTTAACCCTCACATCAAAAACGTCTTAGCGGTGGCGACTAAGCAGAAGGCTACTCCAGCTGAATCTTCATTAATCATAAAAATACACTTCATGTAGCTCTTACATAGTATATAGGGTGAATGCTAAAATCCATGGAACCAGACGAGTACATATTTATGCTTCGACTGAGTAACGCTACGCAACATATTGGTAAGAGTTCGCTTGCCATCAACCATTCGTGTACCAGTAGCTTGTAAACACACACACCTAGCCCAGTGTCTCTTGTCTGTTTTGCAAAGTGACTGCAAGCCAGGGTACGCTTTAATTAATGACGAAACTGTCATCTAGAGCGAACCCAGGTTCGTGCACCCGGTGAATTCGAAAACAGGTACACGTTCAGGGTAAACCGTGCTCTATGTCGTAAAAATAAACGTCGGTTGGTGGTTTAGGAAGGAGAAGTCGTTTACTGTTATATTGGCTATTATCGCCTGCGTTGACAACCAGGATAAAAGGAGAAGCCACACGAAGCTCATAGGTATAGAGAGATGAATAAGACAGCCAATTATCAGCCAGAAATAGTTCAAGAATTGGTAAACGAGATGACTGATGGCATGTGGACATCGGTTCCTCTCACATATAGTCGCGACATTCCTTCGAGGTATCCAAAGACCAGCGTGCAAGCGATAAGCCGCCACCGAAAATAGAGATGACCTGACAATAATAGTTGATATACATGACAGCCTAAGTCCCGACATTCCAAATCATCCGTTTCCGGATTCGCCTGTCACACTGAACCACGACGAGGAACTCCCGCGAACAGTGGGTAATGTCACATGAAGTTTGCGCTGAGTCGCAAAAATAAATTCGATTATTCGGAACATAAAATACACGTAGGTGAAGTACAACAGGTGAGACAGTGCAGTGCATACAAAGTGAGTAGCAAGAATATAACGGCCCGGCAAACCAAATCAGAGGAAGTAAGTCACCACCATCTCTAAAAACTGCGTACTTGCCGTCCAGTGGTTGTAACTACCAGTTTCGTTCGCCAATGATATGGGGAAGTGGATAGATAGTTACGCATCGGAGGCGGTAGCTGATATAATTGATGCGAAGATCATTCCAAAGATAAGGAAAGGAGCTAAGCATTGAAGGCAACGGCTTGGACGCATGAGCACCATTAAGGGTGCGACTGGGCCATATTTGACAATGTCACTAGCCATTGATGTGTCCCATCTCGGAGTCCCCATTCAGGGAGACGATAATGACCAGCACAGCTGAGTTGACTGCTGAGTCATTGTTTGACCACAGGTGGCTCGTTTCCACCCTTCGCGTGGTTGTGCGAGAAAGTCTCCTCGAAGAAATAGATCAACTGGTATACGGAGCATCTGACCAACTCAGCGCAACCTACGGGCGTGTTATTCCTTCCGAAAACCATTCGACGCACTTCAGCATTACTGACCCGGTGTTCCCACCTGACTCGGGCAATGTTCTAAAGACAGCAATGAAGGATTTTGACGTCCTCAGGGCTCAGCGGCCAAGTTTCTAGCCCGTATAGTAACACATTGCGAACTCGACCCTTAACGGATAAGCCTACGCCACAGATGATGCAGATTCACGAAAGCTGTTCTGGTCTTTCCAGACCGGATGAAAATATCATCTGGACCACGGGGACTGATACAGATAACTCTGTCTACTACACCAATCGCCTCATCCGCAAGCATGAAGTTCGGGTTCGAGCCCACCCAGTATTGCAGCAGCACTTTACACTTTGCAGGTGTGAAGCGCATTCATGAGGCAGAATTATTTAGATTATTTAGGACTGTTAGCATCGCCAAGGCGTCAGATTCAGGAAGAGCTATGTCATCTGCGAACTACCGATCTGTGAGCGAATGCCTTGGTAGCATTTCGACTCCATATACATTGGAGGCTGGGGTTTGAAATTCGCATAGTCGTATCAAATTGAAATTGAAGAGTGAAGGTGAAAGAAAACAGCCTTGCTTGCGACCACTTGATGTATTGAACTAAGGCGAGAGCCTCCCGTAGACCCGCACGCGTCCACGGGAGATGACGTACAGCGCCTTAAGAGGGGACACCTGTGCTCCACAGATACTCCTTGAGGGTTCACAGAGTAAAAGGCAACTTTCAATTCAACGAAGACCTCCATTGTTGGTCGCTGGAAGCAGTGTCCCTGCTCTAGAGTCTGACGGAAGGTGAAAATGCAATTGATGCATCATCTTGCAGGACGGAACCCAGCTTGGTTTTCGTGGATCTGCCGCTCTCTTTGTTCAATCAACCTTCGAGGGATAAGACCTGAGGACATCTTCGATGCCACTGTGGTTGACGGAAACTCGGGGACTGCGCCTACCTGATGAGTCCAAGTAGGGTGAAAACGGTCGTGGGCTGTCGAGGGGTTTTCAGCAACCGTATTACGTCTGTGCAGAGGGAAATAATTCTGCTAAGCTTGATGTGACTAGTGCAACATGGGTGAGCCGAAGGATCCAACGGTAGTGGCAGTAGGGAGGATGAGAAGAGATCAAAGGGGTATTTACTTCGGTAGTACTGATGAGATAGCACATATGGGTCCAAATTCCAACAGAAAACACGGACTGAAGATTATCGGTCAGGGGGGGGGTCAGCGAGGCAATCTCTCGCACCAGTCTAGTCATGCACGTCAGACCGCTCTGGAAGGATCCGGATTTCTCGCAATTTGCTCTCCGGGTGTCTGGTGATCCTGATGCACTGGTTAGTGGTATCTACGGTGAAAGTTGTGCTTAGCCCCAAGGCCGAATGCGCCTTACTGAACTGGATGCCAGTCAAAACTGCGCTGTTCAGTTAACTGGATCAATTAAGGCCAATGCATCTCGGCGCGGTAAACGTTGTTTGTTTGATGTGTCAACATACGCTCCGACGGATGGCAGATGAGGCTGAGAAAGACAACTCATATCGCGATTTGTCACGGTTACTGCGGTTAGACAGAAGTATAGATACCGTGATTCTGGCAGGTGATACGAATGCCCAGTTTGGTCCTGAGGAAGCCAATTTTGGTGGCAGACTCGGGTTGACGCTCACCATACGGACAGTGAGAAATTTCCAGCACAAGCGCTCACATTGGAGGCTATCAAATGCAAATCACTCGTGGACTCAATTAAACCAAGTGGCAATCAAGTACCGACGGAGAGCTTCGACAAAAGAATGCGTCTGTTTTGGGTACACAACTGGACCCCAATCGCACACTGTGCAGAGACGCTTTCCCTCGAGAATACCCTGGTTGATGCAAAGCCATTTGGTTCACCATCTGCAAAGCGTCCCAGTAGCTCAGCGATATCAAGCTGAGTTGGCTGAGAAGCTTCCAGAACTCAACGGGTACAGTGGTTGTAATGGTGATTTAGATGACTACCAGAAGCAGATGAATCAATGCTGGTAGCTTTTTAAAAAGTCTGCCCGAGGTCGCTCGCATACCCCAATGATTACCGGACCTCGTCTTGAACAGCAGCACTGAATGAGGCCAGGGAAAACCATACCAGCAACAAACAACCGTGATGGAGCGCGCAGAATCCTTCAACGCTGAAGAATTAAGAGCCTAAGGATTCTCGGAGCATTGGTGGATCGCGAAAGCCCTGGAAATGGGGACGGCTTTTGCAGCGGGGAGGAGTCGCACCTTGTGGCAGCTAGTCCGACCAACTGATCAGCGGGTGGGTGAGTGAAACTATCTCCGAAACAGATGGGACCTCAATCCATTCACAGAAACATCATCTTCAACGACGAGTTTAACGCTTTAAAGAATAGTTCAGCTGGGCCACATAAAGTAAACCTCAGGAAAGACCCAATGAATCCGAGTGGGACGTTGACATCAGTCCACTATCGACGACGGAAGTCCAGCATGCAATTCAGTTGCTTCAGCGCGACGAAGCATCTGGTCCAAACAGCTTGTATCCTGCACTCCTTAAAGGTGGCGAGTCTACCATGGTCAAACTAACGACCCTACTTCAAAATAGCTGAAATGAGGTTAAAATTCGCTGGGATCAAACCCAAACTTCATGACTGCAGGTTAACCGATCGATGTGGCAGAAAAGTGCTTTAATCTGGGCAGTTTTGGTGGACTGGCGAATGATGAAGTCACTTCCCCAATTGGGAAGGCCAGGGCAACATTTGCTAACCTCCGACATGTGACGTTCATTCTCCCTCGATAGAACAGCTGATCACACTCCACAGGTTACGCTGACTACATCATGTACTTCGTATGCCAGAGTACAGCTTGCCTCGTAGAACCCTCTTCATCCGGTCCTGTGTCGAATGGAGACCATCCAAGGGCATCGGAGTACAAAGGTTCTTACCAGTCAATTCAATCGCGTTGGTAACTGCCGTCAATCCGGATGGGAACCACGGGAAGACAAAGAAATGGCGGTCTTCCATCAAAGCTATCGCCTTCACAGCGCAGCTTTCAATCCATGACACACCGGACAAACAAAACCATCCGATGTCAATAAACTGATTGGACAACCGCCTCCAACGCATGGCTCTCATCCCCTTATTCTTTATCCTCGAAGCTGTAACATTTGGAGACGCTCCATTTCGATCCACGGTTTGTAACCTGAGCAGATGAACGCAACGGAACTGCTCAATCCGAATAATCATTCTTGAATATAGTAACCAAAATTTGACCAATTATTGGTTTCTTCCACTACATGACGAGAAGAATCTGACGACATAAGGTTCAAACAATATCGCTGGATTCAGCCTCTGCATCATCTGTAGCGCCAATATACCCAAAACGGCCGAAAAGGAAGGCATGACAATCGGGCTGATGCACCCGTCATGTCGCCCTACGCCGAAGTTGAACAGAAATGATCAATGTACACCCTCGGGTGCCTCTTATAAACTTCGACTAGTGAATACAAAGTCCGGACTGTGTTCATGAACTTCTGGGGCACCTATTGAACAAACATGCTCGGAAGAACTAACCAACGCACAATCGGGCGATATTTCATGTTTACTTGCTCAATTCGGAAGCCTTGATCATCATCATCATGAACAGCATCGATGCTTCGCTGCCATGATCTATTTGAGGGCCTTATTGTGAAGAAAAGGATAAAGGTGTACAGCGAAGAGACTTAGCGCTGCCTTACTACAATCATTCCGAGGTGCCTACACCTCCAGACACTCATTCAGGCAATCTGGATAGAAACTGACAACAAGAACGCCATTGACATCGATTAGCAGCCATATCTTGCAGCGTCTCCAACCAGGGGCAGTGGGGATTACGCGGTCCCCATCCTAGTAGGTGAGTAGCACCGACAGCACCCAAACGTTTCGTAATCTCTTTCACACCCCTCTGCCGGGTCAAGGGTTGGCCACCCCTCTGCTTCCACCACTTTGAATTGGGCACGAAAAACAGCACTCTTCGGCAAACGATGGTTCGGCATGTGCAATACATAGCCTAACCAACGCAACTTCTGATGCTGGACATATTCTTCAATGGAAGTACCCGTTGCACAACCGAAAACTCGTCTTCTAATTGCCTCGTTACGGATTCGCCGACACCAACCCACACAAGCTACGGTTCTGAGACAACGATTGTCGAACACCTAAAGGCATCTCAGCTCCGCTGCTCGAACAGGACAAAATAGCCCGCACTGTAGCTTGATACACACGTCCTCTGAGATTCAGCGACATAGGTGTCTCAAATCAGCAAACACGACCCGAGCCTTGCAGATTCGTGCATTCATCTCATCTGTCACACGCCTGCATTTGCTTAGCCTGATTCCCAACCGGCATCACATACCTAGACAGTGAACTTGGAATCAGGTGTTTACAAGTGGTGTGCATCAAACCACATTGTCGATTGCAGTCCTTGGTAGTATTA
This sequence comes from Opisthorchis felineus, assembly GCA_004794785.1. Lineage (NCBI taxonomy): Eukaryota > Metazoa > Platyhelminthes > Trematoda > Opisthorchiida > Opisthorchiidae > Opisthorchis > Opisthorchis felineus. The sequence continues at coordinate 367,174 of SJOL01006417.1, read as the reverse complement.
TTAGTCGTGCATACTTTTAAGCTCACAAAAGTGACCTGAGTTTTCCAACTTCGAAGAACGATTGGAAATGGTTGCCAAAAATTTTTGCCACTTATTGCGTCCTGATTTAATTATGAGGTTATTGTCATATCAATTCAAACTAAAGTTTACTGCTGACCTTTCCTGATTTTATGGGTGGCGACATGCAGCGAAAAAACGTTCACGTGCGTCCGCTTCAAGCAGTGTTCACTTATATCCTTATGCCAGTTTTAGTACAGAACACAAGCATGCTCTCAGCGTTCATGTTAGTAAGGAGTCACGCAAGCGGGAAGTTGATCGGTGTCTGTCGTGTCTGCTTACTCCCCAACTGGCTCTAGCTCTTTCACAATCAAAGACAAGTTTTATGACTTCCTGACTGCCTTGTTGCGGTGAGCTAAAACCTCAGATATCGTGGTGGTTGCTGGAGATCTGAATCCACAAGTGGACAGGCTTAACGCATCCGAGGCTCAATTAGCTGGTCGATATGGATTGTACTCGGTACGTACTGACAGTGGTGAACGATTGGTTCAGCTGTGTGCGGGCCGCAGGCTGTTTTTATGCAGTACTAACTTCCGAAATAACCGAAGCCGTCTGACCACATGGTGTCCTTCAACGGCGTGCCGAACTCAAATCCCATTGTCATCAGTTACCGATGGCACCGATCAGTAACCGACTGCCGCTCGTTTTGGAACTTATTTGTGGATTCCGACGGCCTGCTCGTCCAGAGTCGCTTCTCCCTTCGTTTTCTGGGTGCACGCAAGTTGCGGACAAATCGCTTGGCAACAGAGAGACTGGCAGATCCGGATGCTATACGAATCGTCTTCTAGAGTTTCCCAGCTGCTCCACCACCAGATGTAAATTCACACTGAGACGAGATCGCCACCACTTTGCACAGTGCTGGGAGTTTTGCCTGTGGCACGGCGCTACCAGGCCCACTCAAGCACTGGATATTAGGCCGAACAGTGGCACTGCTTAACTCTCGGAGAAATGTCCAAGCCGGTCCCGAACACAACCTGACCCGATGAGTTATCAGATGTCAAGTGAAGGTGAGCGTGCAAGCCGACCGTGAAGTCTGGTTGACATGAAAAGTCAAGGGAATGGAAGAGGCCCAGAAAGCCGGGAATGTCCGATGATTATTTCGGTTGATCCGTGCGACCGGTCCCCGAAAAGCCCCTGTGAGCGAAACCATCAAGCATCAGAACGGAATGACTAACTTGAATAAAGAACGCCTCGACCGGTGGACTGAATACTTCGAACAACAAATCGTGGCCACCAGCTGTCACTCTTCTGGAGGTTACAACTGACCCAGAACCCTGGACGGTGGGCCTGGAAGCCCTACGATCTCGGAGATCTATGACTGCATTTGTTGACTCAAGTGCCACCGAGCTGCTGGACCGAATGACATCCCACCCGCATTCAAAGATGGCGGTGAATTCCTCAGTCAGCTCTTGTCTGATCTGTTTGCGTGGATTTGGGAAAAGGAGACTGTCCCGTTAACTGGGGAGAAACGTTGATAGTGCTCATTTTCAAAAAGGAGACTCGGAGTGAGCGGGGTAACCACAGAGGAGTCAACTTGACCCCAGTCGTAACGAGACTGTTGGCGTCACTTGTCGTTCATCCCCTTATGCTGGCTCGTGAAACGCTGACTTGAGAGCAGCAAGCGGAATTCCGGCCCGGTAAGAGTTGCGTTGATCAAATCTTCACACTATCAGGTGCCAGAATAAGGCCATATGTGCAAACGACCCACAAATTTGGCGTTCCCGGTTTTCCGAGGCGCATTCGACTCAGTTGATCGGTCTGTTCTCCTTAAGACGCTTGCCCACCGAGGAATGCCCCGGAAGTTCGTAAACATAATGACTTTATATTTTCAGACTTCCGAACGTGTGAGATTATACGGAGAGATCTCTAAAAGCTTCCATACACAAAGTGATGTCCCTCAGGGCAGCTCACTCCATTCCTATCGATGAGATAATGTGACGAACGCTGGAAGGTCTTCAAAACCCCGGTGTTCAAACAGCCTCTGGCGACGACCTTATCGATCTGAAATATGCAGACGATATCGTTCTCAAGAGGAGGGGAAGGCGCAGGTGTCTTTGACTGAACTGACCAACGTCATCCCGTCCTTTGATATGCACTTTGCATCCACAGTCTAAGGTCATGCTGGTGGACATGCAGTCACTTGAGGCGCCAATTGGAATCCATAGAGAGGCACTCGAAGTTGTGGAGCGTTTTACCTATCTTGGAGGCTGTATTATGGCTGGTTGTAGTGTGACAGATGAGGTGAATGCACGAATCTGCAAGGCTCGGGTCGTGTTTGCTGATTTGAGACACCTATGTCGCTGAATCTCAGAGGACGTGTGTATCAAGCTACAGTGCGGGCTATTTTGTCGTATGGGTGAGACTTGTCCTGTTCGAGCAGCGGAGCTGAGATGCCTTTAGGTGTTCGACAATCGTTGTCTCAGAACCATAGCTTGTGTGGGTTGGTGTCGGCGAATCCGTAACGAGGCAATTAGAAGACGAGTTTTCGGTTGTGCAACGGGTACTTCCATTGAAGAATATGTCCAGCATCAGAAGTTGCGTTGGTTAGGCTATGTATTGCACATGCCGAACCATCGTTTGCCGAAGAGTGCTGTTTTTCGTGCCCAATTCAAAGTGGTGGAAGCAGAGGGGTGGCCAACCCTTGACCCGGCAGAGGGGTGTGAAAGAGATTACGAAACGTTTGGGTGCTGTCGGTGCTACTCACCTACTAGGATGGGGACCGCGTAATCCCCACTGCCCCTGGTTGGAGACGCTGCAAGATATGGCTGCTAATCGATGTCAATGGCGTTCTTGTTGTCAGTTTCTATCCAGATTGCCTGAATGAGTGTCTGGAGGTGTAGGCACCTCGGAATGATTGTAGTAAGGCAGCGCTAAGTCTCTTCGCTGTACACCTTTATCCTTTTCTTCACAATAAGGCCCTCAAATAGATCATGGCAGCGAAGCATCGATGCTGTTCATGATGATGATGATGATGATGATGATGATGATGATCAAGGCTTCCGAATTGAGCAAGTAAACATGAAATATCGCCCGATTGTGCGTTGGTTAGTTCTTCCGAGCATGTTTGTTCAATAGGTGCCCCAGAAGTTCATGAACACAGTCCGGACTTTGTATTCACTAGTCGAAGTTTATAAGAGGCACCCGAGGGTGTACATTGATCATTTCTGTTAAACTTCACCATTGATGCGGTAATGAGGCGAACACCCAGTCTTCGAAACCCAGGTGTTCAAATCTTTAAGATTTTGTCAACCCGAGGCATGCAAACGACATGGTCCTAATTAGTAAAGACGGATAGACAGTACAGGCACCATAATACCTTTCGATACGGGGCTAGCAGCCGCAAATTACGAGGCAATGCACTATAATGTGCATTATAATGTGCTCCATGCAATTGAGGTTGTGGAGAGCTGTACACGCATCGGCATTGAAATGGCTCTGATGGAAGTGCAAGAATCTTGGAGTTTCGGACCACGCTTGTCAATCTGCATCACTTTTGGGACCCAAAAGACGAATTACCGCACCCTGGTAATCGCTTGTAGGAGGCAGCAGTAAGAGCTGTTTTCCTATATGATTGCGACACTTGGTATCTGCCGGCAGATGCGATTTTTCTGCCATGCTTCCCTACCTTTATGGCATTAAATGCCAGCAAATTCGTAATAAGGTAGCTGAAAACAGGTGTTTAGTTGGGTTGCAGAACATCCGCAACCAATGAAGGCTCGGTCATAGCGCGCATGCCTCAGCATTGTCTACTCAACCGGGTTTCTGAGTTTCCTACGGAATGGCGCAAGCTGTTGGACGTACCTGCAGTGACAGACGGAAGAGGTTACGAAGTTTTCGGTATACGTGCAGCCCACTTTCTAGGTCACAGCGACCCCCTGTGCGCATGGTTCGATGCATTGCATACGGCGCCTGAAAGTTTTCAGTGACTTCCGTCGACCGTGAAATCTACTGCCTGAGTACTCGGGGATACAGGGAACACTGCTAGACTAGTCATTATTATTACCGTTATTCAGACCTGCAAAGTAAGTTATTGTCGCACGACCAGGCAGTATCAAACCAGAAAACCATCCTGCAGGCCAGTAAGCCAACGTAGTGTGTAGACTTCCAGAAGGATGACTGAAGACGAGGGCAACTTTTGATGCCTGTGGCATCGAGTTGATGTCAGTTGGCCTGTCAGTGTCAGTACGCCTCGCGATGGTGCAATCTACACAGCCTTAAATGCCAGATACGTGGCATCTACATGCAGATGTGCGAAAACTTAGATTTTGACCATCGGTGTCTACGTGAAATTAGCGGGAAGGCTTGGCAATCTTCGAATTTACAATGCCGAGATGCCAAACACTCAACGTGACAGGACGGTCTTACTGGCACGGTTTTTCGACCACCCCACGATTAGGTCAAAGTTGGCAGTCCATAACTTGGAAACATCGTACGAAAGCCCATTAGTAAACTCGGCCGAGCTGCCGCTCTCTTGGATAGACAACCCGGGACTCGACTCGTCTGTTTAGTGACGTCGACACACAGCATTCATGTAATCAGCGGCATTCCCACGTTAAAGACATTGCATCCAATGCAATGCCGCTGTCTACGCTACACTGGACAATCATGTTTCCAAATATTAGGCTATTGTGTCCAAAGCCTAGCCATTTCTTCTTTGGGTCCCCTATTCTTCGTTGGGCACGAGCAGCAATGTATCGCACAGCTGACTAAAGGGAATGCGACGGGTGTTGTTAAAAAGAGAGCTACAAACGACATACATGATGCCTTTCGGCGAAACCCTGATATTTACGTACCGCTCATTTTCGACAGCCTGAGTTTGGCAGATTCCAGCTGGTTAAGCATGTTCGGGAATAAGTCGGTAAGCGCTAAAACAGTTAGGGTGAGAAATCAAGTCATTCTAAAAGTACGCTTTGTTTCCGCCTGCCCTGATACGGCAAACACGTTGGCTTGTGGTGAAGCCTGAACCTTCGGGTTCTTGAAATGTATTAAAGTCCCGTCGGCCTTGTACATGTTCACCTAAAATCAGTTAACATGACACCAAACTGAGAACATACCTCCTCAATCGTTGGTATGGTGTTCAGGTTAAGTTTTTTTAGCGTGCTTTGTAGCTTCTTATCATCGACAGCAGCGTTCTTGTGAATAACCTTCTTCTTACGACGAGCTGTACCCTTGCCGCCAATGCGGACCTGGTCGCTCATATTCCGCAACTTTTCTAACTTTTCTAAACGTGCCTTCTCAACATCCATGGCTGTCCAGGCAAGGAAGGGTATTGATAAGACAGAGCGAAGTGCGGGCGAGCCGCCACTAAACGGTGCGAGACCTTGAAAGCTCGCTAAAACAAGTCCCGCACAAGGTTTGTCTCGGGAATAAACCTGTCTTAGTTGAAAAGGAGCAGCACTACAATTTTTATTGAGCGATTCGTTATCGTTCTCCAGGGTATGTGATTTTGAAGAATACAATAGGCAGCCCACCGCCAGCAGCGCGTGGTTGGAATTTCTCCAGGAATCATTCCGTCGGTGCGTCGATAGGGGTAGAAAAACAGGGAATGTCTTCGGCAAAACCGCGGCATTTAGGTGTCCAGCAGTTTATGACCGTTCTACCGGCCTCTTGCCGACAAAAATTTGATAAAAATGAGTAGGTTTTCAAACGCCGCAAGCACCTCGGGTAGGAAAACCCCTGTTATTATTCACGCATTCACGGATTCACGGATTGATACACAGGATCGAGGCTTTTGTCCGAGATTCCCGGGTCGGTTGTGTTCTTGTTGTTCTGCGGTTGTCGTTCACCTGGAAGGCACAAGCGAAAAAAGGGTGTAGTACTGCTCTTTAAGTTCTCAGCGC